>PVHX01000589.1:123706-280490 GCA_004024805.1 Geosciurus inauris | reverse complement strand
GCCATTAAATAAAATTGCTCAATCTAACTTAAATGAAAAAGAATTGGTAGTTGTCATCATAAGAAAAATATGAAGTACTATAGCACTGTCTACATTGCTCCTTATAACACAAACTTTGAAAGAGCCAGAGATGCTTTATAGAAAAGTTTAGTTGGTTTTGAGAAGGCACATGGGTGGTTTTTTTTTGTTTTTTTTTTTTAAACATTCTGGAAATTCTGCCACCACCACTCTTTCTGTCGTAGAGGTAGCACCTGTCACTACTAGGGTAGACAAGAATGTTGTTCAAACTAAAGAAAGCCAGAGCCAAAATTTTAACTGCACAGTAACAACGCACTTTTCTTCATGCAGCCTTGTGTTTCTTACATATTCAATTTTCTAACATGCATTAGAATACATAAACTTGTATTCTAATGATTTTACATTTGATTTTACAATATGGAAAAAAACTGAGAAAGAATATGACTTGGGGAAGAGAAAATGGTGATAAAGAACCCTTACTACAATGAAAATAGATACATTCGTACCCAACTATATAATAAGAATATAATCCATTTAAGTTTCCAGAAATATACTTCTCAAAGCTCCCCTTCATTTATAAGAAAGATCCTCCTCTGTGGCATTAACTGGGGCGAGGGGCATCAGTTTTTTTTTCGACAGAAACAGTTCAGCACAACAGGAAATAGTTTTAACTTTGGTCCACTTGTCTGTTAGCTTAAGGACAGTCACACTGCCCATAATCAGTTCAAAAACCCAACATGTAAATTTAAAAATATATTCATTATTTCAATCTAAAACTGGCATAGCTGTTCTGTCATCATTTTCTGCCTTTTCAGCTTGGGAATCCACTGTTGGTTTGGTATTTAAACCCTCAGCACCTTTGTGAACTTCCCTGGCAGCCTCAGCAGCTTCTGCTTGGTTAGGCTCTGTCTCCTCTTGGCTCATGATTTCAGGGGTCACCTGATCCAAGTCCGCTTCTAGGAGCTCAGTTTGTACTTCCACTGGCATCTGATTTACCCGTTCAACATGCAGCTCCTCTACATGTACTTCAGTACCTTCTTCAGTCTGAATGCGACCCACTTCTAGATAACTGACTTGAACCTGCTCTGGAAGCTCACTCATGTGTGAATCATGCACTTGGCTGTCCTGAAGCAGATCTGGATGGACTTGTTCCACAGTCACTTGTGCTGAATCCACCTGGACCTGAAGTAATGGTAACACATGCACCTTCCCAACTTGCTCTATAATAGTCATTGATGTCACTGGTTCAGTTTGCACACGTGTTTCTACTGAAAGGACTTCTTCAGTTACTAGACGCTCTGAAATATTATGAGTATCACTGAGGTGCCTCCTTAATTCATTTCCTTGCATAAACCACAAGTCACATAAAGTACAATGGTTAGGTTTATCTCCAGTATGTATTACCAAGTGATCTTTGAATTGGTCCCAGCTGTTAAACACACTGTTACACACCTGGCATTCATACAGCTTCTTCCTTCCCTTTTTTGCCCCCACTCCAGTTTGGCATGCAGTGAGATGACATTTGAGGGTACTATTTCTAGCAAATCGTTCATGACAATTTGGACACTCAAAAGGTTTTTCACCTGTATGTTTTCGAAGATGCTCTTTAAAATGTCCAAAGTGGTCAAACTGTTTCTCACAGTACTGACATATATGAATTTTTTTCCCAGTTCTTTGCTTCTTACTGACTCCACCTTCTTCAAGGTGGTAACAATTTAGGTGCTGTTTCCATGCGCTCTCCCGAAGGTACCTTTTATTGCATATTTCACACTTGAAACTCTCAGTGGAGTGTGATTTCATGTGTTCCTTAAAATGGTAAAACAATTTAAATGAACGGTTACATTTCTCACAATGGAACAAGTCCTTCACATGTGACAGCTGAAGTTCCACAATTTCAATACCTTCTACCTGTTTGCTTATGGGGTCAGATGCACAGCCATCATCTTCTTTCATCTGCCCTTTTCTATCACCTTGACGGTACTTGCTGGTAATATCTGCCAACAGTGCTAGAGCAGAATCATCAGAGGAACCTGTGCTCTGTATGTATTTTATAGACTGCTTGGCAGAAGCCACTTCCTCTAATGTTTCCATGCCTTCATCTTCCACTTCAATTGTGCCTTCAGCAATCTCCACCTCAATTTCAACAGGCTCTGATTCTGCAGATGGCAATGACTCAGTGATAACATTTGAAGTTTCTGCAATCTTTCTTTTTTTTGCCTCATTTTTCCCCGTGGTATTTTCCTCTAATGGAGCTGAGTTTTCTTTGTTTCTGACTTCAAGGGCTTTGATAGCTTCTAGCATTTGTAGAAATTCTGCTGCTTTCCACACATCATTGGCTTCTTCTTCTCCTTGTATCATTAGTTTTGCTGTATATGTGAACTCAATTAAATGACGAAAGGCCATTTTACTAACACCTTCTATCTCCACCAAAGGTTCCTGAGTAAACTCCTGAAAGAATTTGTAGAAGAACTTACTGCAAGCAGCCAAAACAGCCTTGTGGGCCTTAAAATGGTGCCCGTCGACTATGAGGGTGATATCGGTAAACCGGTCCTGCTCTCGTTGTTCATTCAATCGGTCCAAAATCATTTTATGATGTTCAGGAAACTCCTGAAGGCATTCCATCGTCTCTTCAGCCTCCATGGCCGTCGGGCTACTCTAGCTCGCGGTTCTTCCTCTCTCCTCCCCTTCCGTGCTCTCCTCCCCAGGAGCACAGGTCGCCCCACACCTTTCCCTGTTCCCAGGCCGCGGGTCTCCCTCCATCATTTTCCTCGCAGGAGCCGGGGCGCTCCCTACGCTGGGTTCAGCTGACGCATGTGCCGGAAGGTAGGATTTGAATCCAAGTCCATCTGATTCCAGAACTGATGTTATTAAGCACAACACTACACTATTTTTGCTGAACTGTATTGTGTATATTGTGACCTCCTGTCCTTGAGTTTCTTACTCTATTCACCTGAAATATACAAATTTCTGGCTAAAGAAGAACTTTTATTCATTTGGGTTTTGACTAAATTTTCTTATGATGGGGTAAAAGGAAATCTTAGTATTTCATCAGAAAATGGAAATAAATTATTTGTTTAATTTCTATTATTTAGAGACTTTGTTCATACTTCCTTCTCTAAGACATTCAAAAGTATATTCCAATTTAAAATATTTAGTCTTTAGAAAATCATATAGACAGGCATATACCTCAGTTTAGTACAGTTAAGAATTTCAGCACCCAAATATCTAATCCTGTATGCTTGAAATAATAACAATAATAACAAAATAACCCTTTGAGATCAAGTCTTCTGAAATATGAAGGTTAAAACTAAGTAAATCATCATGATGTGTGAATGGCAAAATTTATTCCATTAGGGAATTCTAGTTCTAAAATCACAAAATCAACCTCTAATGCTCTGGGAATATGACAGGAAAAATAATAGATTTTATACCCACAATGGACTCATCTTGCATGTCAGTGGATTAAAGTGAAGAAGGAGATTCATCTGCTTTTATTATAAATGTCAATCATTGAGATTATTAGTAGCTTTTCTATATCTAACCATCTTTACTTTCCTCCTATTTCAATGGTTCTCAAAATATTAATCCCAGTATCTGCCCCCAGATTCTTGGATTCTGTAGATCTGGCATGTAGCCTGATACTCATTTAAACTAATAAGCTGATCTGAATCTCATACAGATTATTTCTTCCTCATATTTAGGGAGATCATACCTCATATAATTTATTAGAATTGTTTTACTTATCTTGTGTTTTCTGAATGAAAAAAATAATTTTATTTACAAAAAAATTCAACATATATTTTGTAATCATCTGCTTGAATTGCAGGAAAAAATCAGCAATATAGAAAAATAAAAGCAAAGGAAACTGTGTCACTTATTGATAATCTCTCTTTACTCCTTTGTAAATCTGCTTCTCAAGTTTTCATTTATATGTGGTGTGGCTTGGTATATTCCACTTTTACATTGTATTCTATATTCTATCATTTGTATATTTACTAAGGTTGTTTCCAGTTTTATGTCAGCTGCTAATTTTTAAAAACTCTTTTATTTTTGCTTTTTAAATTGGATGATTTCTATTGATTTGCTTCAAACTTATTTTTAACATAATTGCTTAAATAGAAGGCATTTTTATGGTTTGGATGTATACTGTCACCCAAAGACCTGGTTGAAAGCTTAGTCTCCAGTGCTGCAATGTTCAGAGGTGGGGATTTGGAGAAATGATTTGATCATGAGGATTCTGACCTCATTAATAGATTAATCCATTGAGGTATTCATAGCTGAATAGACTACTGGGAAATGGCACAAGCTGTAGGAGGTGGAACAGAAGTGAAGGTAGTGGGTCGTTGGGCCTATAATCCTTGGGGACTACATTGTGTCCCCAACTCCCTCCTCTCACTTAGCTTTCCAGCTATCATGAAGTGAGCAGATTTCCTTTGCCACTCCCTTCTGCCATGTTCTTTCTGCCTTGCTTCAGGCCCAAAGCAATCGAACCAGTGGACCATGGTCTGGAAACTCCGAAATCATGAGCCAAATCTTTTCACCTTTAATTTGTTTTTCTCAGGTATTTGTTATAGTGAGAAAAAGTTGAGTAGCACAAGCATATTATGCAGTTATTGAAAACATATTCTATACTTATCCTTTAATTTGTTTGCTAATTGTGTTATATACATCAGTATATTTATACATCTTATTTCCAACATTTTCTCTAAATGCTTTTAAATCACCAAGAAATTCATGCTAAAATATCTTATGGTGATTATGGATTTGTCTGTTTCTCCTTATACCTTTCCCTCTGGCTTCTATATTTTGAGGCTACTGCATGTAGGGCATAATTTTAAATTGTGATATAGAAGCAAAATAAAATTTCAATCATTAGTTGATTCTCTTTGTCTCTGATAATGCTTTCTGTTGATGTAGAGATAGATAAATCAACTTTATTTTGATTAGAATGTACAAGGTATATTTAATCCATTTCTTTAGTATCAATCCTTATTTTCTATGTATCTCTTTCAAGTAAATTATAAGCTAGAACCATATAAAATTCTTATGGCCAAAAAATGATCAATCAGTGAAAATTTCATATACTTCAACTTAATATTTATATTTTATTCAATCTAAAAGATAATGTCTTTTCAGTGAAGTATCCAGTCTTCTTTCATTTAGTGTCCATCATGTGGTTTTAAATCCAACTTATTTTTGCATGTTTCATTAGTCATACCTTTTCTATTTTATTTTCTCACCTTTGCTTTCTTCTTTTTAGAAGTTATTTACACAATTTCTCTTCTTTTAATTCATAGTCTAGAAATTAATATATGCATTTTTAACATAAAATTTATAATCATTTCTTTTAATTTTCTCTAAACACAGTTTTTACATTTTCCTCTCATTTTTTTGTTATTTTGACATACTTCAGATATTTCAGATCTATTTTAAGACACATTCAGAATATAATTATTTTATGTATATTTAATATCCATTTGTAGATACCAGCTTACTTACCATGACTATTGTTTTCCTTCATTCTTACATTTTAAAAATATCCATCTACTATTATCAACCTAAGTAAATTTAAGAACTTTTCTTAAAGTCATTTATTTGTCTCCATTTTGAAAGGTATGAAACTCAAAATTAGAAATTATTTTCTTTAGCACACTGACATACTTAATTCCACTGTCTTCTGGCTTTATTGGAAACGATACTGGGAATTGGTTCTGCAATTCCTTACCATATTCTTTAATGTTTCATACTTTTCAAAGTTTTAAAAAATATTTCTTTCAGTCCTCTTTGTAGATGGCATGGGAGGATATGTGCTTGTTATCTAGAAATTCATTATTGAAAATAGTAATCTGGACCATTAACTATTTTTGCTATTTACATACCATTTGAAAACTTATATGGAAATCATGTGCTATTTACATACCTAACAAATTATAAATTATCTATAGTACGCTTTTCAGCAGCTGAATTTTACTATGTATTACATAGATGTTTTAATGTATTTATTAATCTATTTCGTGGATAATTTTCTCTTAAAAACAACAATTATAGAATATTTTATTGGTAAGTCTCTCAGTACATGTATAGTTATTTACTTAGAATAAATTCTAGGCCAATCTGTGCAGAGCCCAGGCAGGCCCAGGAGAGTCTTCCAACCCCATGGAGACCAGGGAGGCCCCAGACAGCTGTGGCTATCCCAGTGGGGCCCAGGGATAGGCCCAGGCCCAAGAACAGGACTGCCCACCACGCTGAGGACCATGCCCATACACCACAGTGCTGCATCTCCAAACAGGCCACCCAAAGCCATCATTGGGCTTGCCCTTTCAGCCCCATCTCTACAAGTGGTTGCTGCCATCTTGGGACACTTCTAACACCATCTAGGGTTACTGTAGCTGCTGCTACCACCATCTTCAGTTGAAGCAGCTTCTGTCTTGGGACACCATCTGGTGACTGGAAGCCCAGCACCAAGGTATGTTCAGGTTTGATGCTATCTAACCACTAATCATGGACATGGCCCCTTCTGTTTAGGGAGAACAGCCAGGACATGAAAGATCATCATCAAGGCCACCCTGGAGAGGTCCAATACACACCCTGCACCCTGCCACTGGCGGAGAGAAGCACAAATGTACAAAATGACAACAGATCTACACCAAGGCACATTATAATGAAAATGCCAAGCATACAGAATAAGGATAGAATTTTAAAGGCTGCAAGAGAGAGAAATTAGATTGCATGTAGGGGAAGACCAATTCAGATCTCAGCAGATTTTCAACCTAGATCCTCAAAGCAAGGAGATCCTGGAACAACATACACCAAGCTCGGAAACAAAATGGATGCCAACCAAGAATCTTATATCCAGCAAAATTAAGCTTCAGATTTGATGATCAAATCAAAACCCTCCATGAAAAACAAAAGCTAAAAGAATTTACATCAAGAAAGCCTGCACTAGAGAACATTCTTGGCAAAATATTCAACAAGTTGGAAATGGAAAACAACAATCAAATCTGCAAAGGGAAAAACTACACTAAAGGAAAGGCCAATCAAAGGAGAAACCAAGTCAAGGTAAAAACCAAAAATCATCCAAAATGACTGGGAATACAAACCATGTCTCAATAATTCTGAATGTCAATGACCTAAACTCATCAATGAAAACACATAGACTGTCAGATTGGATTTTTAAAAAGACCCAACAGTATGCTGCCTTCAGGAGACTCATTTCGCAGCAAAAGACATCCACAGACTGAAAGTAAAAGAAAGGGAAAAAATGTATCACTCACATGAACCACATAAAGAAGCAGGGTTTTCCATCCTCATATCAGATAAAGTGGACCTCAAACCAAAGTTAGTGAAAAGAGACAAAGGAGTCATTGCATACTGCTTAAAGGAATCATACATCAATAAGATATAATGATCTTAAATATATATAGATCTTAAAATATACATATACACATACACACCCAAACATAGGGCATCTACGTATATCAAACAACCCCTTCTCAACTTCAAGAATCAAATAGACCATAACACAATAATACTGGGTGACTTTAACACACACACCTCTCTCACCACTGGATAGACCTTCCAAACAAAAACTAAACAAACTATAGAACTCAATAAAACAATCAATAATTTAGGTTTAACATATATACAGATTATTCCATCCATCAACAAGTGAATACACTTTTTTCTCAGCAGCACATGGATCCTTCTCCAAAAGAGATCAAATGTTGTACCTCGAAGCAAGTATTGATTAAAAAATAAAAATAAAATTTATTATATACTTAATATATAAAAATAAATTCTAGAATTTAATTTGCTGTACTGAAGGATGTGTACCATTTTAAGACTTTTGCTGTAATAGTTCAGTTCCTCTAATTCTATATTCTCAACAGTGTACATATTTCCCCACACTTTCTACAGCATTAAATTTTATAAAAGTGCTATGTTGTGAGGTTTTTATGAATTCAACAGTTTAGATTTTTCACAGAAAGGTAAAATATATTCTGGAAAAATAAATATTTAAAAAAATAGAAATGTACACAAGAGAGAGTGCTTTAGGTGTTGCTGATTAGAATCCTAAAATCCTCTTTCTTGTCTTTTTAAAAATACTTCAAAGTGCCTAGATCACTCTCACACTCTCTAACACAAAAGAACTCAGTTTCTTGCTCACACTATCTAGTTCCCTTTATCATTTCTTTCCTCATTTCCAGAGCCTTTCAAGAGGGCTCTCAGCACATCACATTTCCTGCACCTACACATGTATTTGTGGGAAATATAATCAGTCTTTCAAAAGAATACTCTTGTGCTCTCCTTTTTATGGATGCAGCAGAAGGAGAGATGATATGCTGACAAAACTAATATATTTTATCCTAGATAGAAGAAAGTATTTGAATTACTTCCCCCTCCAAAACATGTGTGCATGCACACACATACATGCGCGCACACACACATACTTTTGCCTGGTCACATATGTTAAATGAGAAACTCCTCATTACTATCAAGGTTTTTCAAGATCCTAATGTTTAATGAATGTGCAAGTATTCCCTTGTTTTAAGCAAAAAACAATGCATAAATAAAATTATATATTCAAAAATATATTGTATATGTGTATATATATATTCAAAAAGGAATATTATTATTCATTTTATACAAAGATTCTTTACATATTTTCTTCAAGTAGGTGTTTTTCCTGGTACAAATAAAATGTAATTCTTGATACAGAACAAATTTATGCATGATTTTAGAAACATTAAGAATAATAAATTCAAATTGCAACTCCAATAGGTTCACTTTTAAACATACTTTTCATACAGTTGCATCATAGACTTGACTAATATAAATGAAGCCTTAAGAAGTTCCTGTGGTTAAAGGATTAACTTCCCTTCTGAAACTTATAAATTTTCAAACATGGAAATTTCATCACAAATTTGAAGGTAGATGAATATAGATTGAATACAGAACACATATTTGAATACAGATCCACAAATGATAGTGGTTTTGATTTATATTTAAAGTCAACCACACTGGCCTAGTAATATTTTAAGGCATTATTATTATTATTATTATTATTATTCCATATCTTGGGGTATCACTGTCCTCATCAAGTAGGGTTCCCCAGGTGCCTATGTAGAAACTGTTTTTCCCTGTATATTTGCAAGGCAGAGCTGTGATACTGAGTGAAATATTGGATAGAAAAGAGGGCATCCTTCTCGGCAGTGTTAACTCTAAAGCATTATTTTAATGAGTTAATGACATTGATTGTTATTAGGTCAACATCTTTTCAAAGAAATGAGTATTTATTTATACCAGATACTGAAAATTTTCAGTAATATTAAAGCTAATATTTTCTTTTCATTCCTAGAAAGATGGGCTATAAACAAATTTGAAAAAATATTTTTAAAAATGTAAGGTTTCTCAGTAAGATAAATTTTTAGCTAGAATTACTAATTTATAGAGGCTATCTATTCTGCAAAGCCATCATCTCTTCCTCAAGGGGGAAAAAGTGCTCTTTCTGGCATTTTCATTAAATGTTTATTAATCTGAATTATAGAATTTATTTAGTTATTAGTGACATTGACACTGTATTTCTAGATCACTAAAATTATGATTCTTTCTCCTTCCTTTTACTATATTCCCACACACAGTGCTTTCCACACACTAGAAGTTTAACAAATTTTTGAAGTAAAATGTATTCAAATATTAATTTAAAATTTGCCCTTTGAAATTTGCTTTTAAATATTTAAAATTTGGGAGACTCAACATAATTACTGTATTTTGTTATTGATTGGCATTTTAAGAATATTCAACACTTGACTGTTTCGATATTCTTTTCCTTTCTTCTGTTCTTATACAAAAATAGCTTCATGAAAATTTCATTTCTTAAATATATTGTATTGTTAAATTTAATTCCTAGAGGGTGTGAACTAAATGCTTATGATAAAGTTAATATTACAGCAAAAGAATCAAATGAAAGAGACTAGAATGATCTAGTTGTTCTTTCTGCAATCTGATCTTCCTGGTTCTACATGAAGAATATTTTCATGTCTGCAAGACATTTCTCCTATATTAGATTATGATTTAGTTAGCTTGTTTTTATATAAAACTGAACAGTACAGAAGCACCTAGAACCCCAAATAAATCAATGCTGAATGTGAGCTGTCATTCCTTTATGCCAAGTCAAAATTCCATGAAGTCATCATGTGTATACACCACTTCACAAACGAGTTCATGTATTCCAGATCTCAGCCTTCAATCCAAGTTATCTTATTCTAAAATTTCTCTCTTTCCCCCCCTCTAGTAGCATTTCAAAATGTGTACTTTATAAGATAATATATTGAACTCAAATTTTCACCTTAACCTATTTGTAGTATGGAGTTTTAGAGGTTGTATTTGTCTTCATTTTAGTCAGTTATGACAGGAAACACATGGCACATTCTAACAAGTTGTTGAGGAAAGAAAAATGTACAGGAATGAGAGCAGGGAGAAAAAAAAAAAACAGCAGGAGGTAGCTATGGATTCAGTCAGCTAGCCCTAGTGGGTGGGGAGCTATTTTCATCTCTCGCCTGAAAGCAACAGGGAAAGGGAGTGATTTGGTGCTTTCAGCACTACTGCGAGTCAAGTTAAGAGAGTTACTTTGAACTTGGGTTAACCTGCTTAAAAGCAAAGACTGCATTTCATTTCTCCTTAGGTGACAGGATCGAGGATCTACCTTCTGTGATTCAATGGTTAAAAAAAAGATGAATTGGTGATAGACAGCAGTAAGGGGAATTTATTAGACCTGTCTGCACTTCTACATTTATTTACTCAGGTGCAAATTGCATTTGGTATCCATGCTTGAGTTGTCTAATATCATGAATGAGAAGATCCCAGCAACTAGGTAATGTGAGATGTGCCCAGAGTCAAAACCTGAGTGGCAATCTCTAAAACATCACACTCATATTCCAGGAAGCGTCAGCCCTGGAATGCAGGTGTGAACATCAGCCCTTTGTCATATTTCTCTTCTCAGACTCCAGTGTGGGAGGCAAAAGGTAAACATACAATAGAAAGGAACAGAATTTTCAAAAGGAAAGACATGAAAGGGACCCACACACATACCTCCATAGTGCAAACTCCTTAGACTACCAGGCAAGCACAAGATACAAAAAGAACAAAGGTGATGTACCTAACTGAATTTGTCATTCTAGAATGAAAATGCTTTTTAATACCTTGGAATGGAAAGGTATGGAAACAACCTAAAATAATTTTAAGATGACTGAAAAGAGCAATTTAACAGAGCAGGATTGAAATGGAGAAAACGTAAGATCATTTTATTCTTATATCCCATCAAGATGAAGCTATTTAATAAACCAGTTACTTATGTAAACATTGAACACCATCACATACACATTTGATAATGTTGCCACAGAGAGTTAACTACAAATATTTTCCAGCCTTGTTAACCTTGCATTACCAAAAAACTTGGGTAAGAAAATTGATGACAAATCATCAGTTTAGTAGAAACCCATCTTTTACCATATCTTGCAAAAATACCTGTCAATGCAATTCACTATTTGACATCAAATAAATATGACTCTTGTTTTAAAAAAAATCACAAAACTCTATTTTTGTTTTACCTCCTTGGTAAATATCAATGTCACAGAGCCAGAAACATGTCTCAGTTTTCTTCCATCTTCAACTTTAGACTTGCTTTCCTATCTCTCCCCTATATTTTGAGTGAGCTTGGAAACAAGAGTATTTTTTCAGTCTTCCACACTATTAAATTTTTTTGTTGTTGTTGTTGTTTGTTTGTTTCATTTCCAGTCCCTTCAAAACTAAGCCAGATAACAGAAAATTTTCATCAGGTTCTGTATCAACTCACAAAGAATAGACCAGCAAGCAAAGAACTCTGCTCTAAAAAATACTGTTGTCACACAAATGTAAATGTATGTCTCTGTCCTCCGTTTGGGAGTTGGATTGAACTGTTTATCTTCAGCATCATTTTTTTTTCATTGCATTGATTTCCATAGCCATGTTAAAAGGATCAAGTCTGTAATCATTATATAGCACCCTTATATTAAGAACTATATTAATCTTTTTGAAAACATTAATAGTTCAGAAAGAAATATTTAAAAAACTTTTTTAAAAAGGAAAAAACTAATTTCTTCTCTCTCTGCTCCTTTAGATGAGTAAATATCCCCTCTTTCACATTTCTGACTTAATTTTCAGTTTCCTTGACTATGGCTGACCTAGTTGGTCACTGTTTCCTTGAGTTCTTCCTTCTCCTAAAGCATGATATTCTCATTTCCTCAGCTGCAATTACCATCTCCTCCCCTGTTCCTGACTGATATCAGGGGCCCAACCAAAGCCTTACTTAAAATTTTGTTCTCCTTTCTTATATACTTTCCATTCTTACCATCCTCACTCTTTCATCTACCTATACTTACATTGGTAATTCCCAAAATTACCACTTATCTCAGCTTTTCATCTTTGCTCATCACTTATGTCAGAGAGCACGTCCCTTTGCATTCTGTGACAGCTGCGATGTTAACAAGTCTTAAACCCAGCCTAAAAGGTCCTTGTCCTTAACTTACACCCTCAGTCTGCCATGTTTAATCAGTCTACCCATGCAGCGCCTGTCCGATGAGTCCTACTTCATACATGGGAACCTTCTTCATCTCCTTGGAAACCTCCCTAGAGCTGGCCAGTCCTCAGCTATAGGCAAAGTTCCTATCCTCCGAGCTGACATTTTATCATGCACCCATCTTCCAGGGTTGTCTTTTTCAGACTCCGCTTTCATCAAGTCACTCTCCTAGATGCACTTTCTCTTGCCTGTGTCATCTCATCTAAATTCCTGAGTCTGGCATCTAAGACCCTTCATCAGCCAGGTCCATAATCCCCATATTTTCTAACCAAATATCTCATTATTCTTCAGTATACCCTTGCTCTACCCAAATCAAGGAAAACTTTCCATCCCACATACATCTTAATCATCCACTTTAGCGTGGGTTTTTTTCTCCTACAACCTCAAATTCCCTCCTTTGTCTTTTACGCTGGGCCATGATAATCACTGGCCATGCTTATAACTTCTATCTTTGGCTCTCTAATGACTGCAGGGCTATCTATCTTGAGACAGCAAAACTTCTCATATAGACTGGTTTTGAATTTTCCTTGAGGATCTCATGCTTAGCAGTCATCAAAAGTAACTTCTATATATTGCTGGCAATCCCATATCATTAATCAAGTAAATTGTGAATCTAGATGTAAATAAACTATGCATAACTTTACATATATAAATGACCCCTTAAAATGCCCAATTTATTCATGAGTTCAACAAACATTCATTGAGCATCTATCACATGACTGATACTACGCCAGCAGCTGGGAATCAAAAAGATATTTTAAAACCCTCCTCAAATCAGAATATGCTCAGTAGTTTGAAAGCCCCTGGTTAAAATTATTTCCTCATCCCTAAACTGGCATAGTCATTTTCTGAATCTTGACTATGATTAGGTCATTTAATATCAACTTTGTATATCTAGGAAGTGTTATCTGGTAGTTAAAAGAATTACTAATTTATCAAGCATTAATTGAGTACCTACTATGTGCTGAATGCATGAAGGAATGAGGTCCATAATGGGGGAATTTTTTTAATCATAACACATTTTATCTTATTATATCCTCTGTCAGAGGAAATTCGTTTTATTTTATTAAAAATGTAGACAAAGCACATATGGATATGAAATGCTTGTTTTCAGAATTAAAAATCACTCTGCTTAGTTGGTAATGTTGTACTTAATTAAAATTCCAAGCACCATCCATATAATAACAAAGATTTAAATATCAACTGTTTTACCCTCAAAGGCAAAACAAAACCTTACCCACTCTCTAGATCTCAATATCATAACGCTCTCTGGAAAGGAATAAGTGTGGTTTTCTTAACTTCTAAAAGAAAAAAAAAATAACCAAAACAAGAATGCAGTATTTGTTTGATACAGTTGAACTGTTTATATAATTAAAATTCCAACTAAATATCATGGAAAGAAAGCCTTTGGGTATAAAAATGTTCTTAAAAATGAAAATACCACCATTCCTCCATGTATCTTATTACAAATTAATTGCTCTAGTAAGTTTCCGAATTCATTTCTTTCTAGTTTCTTGGTACAAGTCTGTTGGTTTTCCTGACATTAATCCCTTCATCTGCTTTGCCATGTGGTCTCTCAGCAGCAATAAATGTGGAGAGCCAGTGATCTATGGACTCCCTTTCCATCCCACAGACTTAAGTCATACATTTAACTCTTTTGACCAGAAAGGCTCTAGCTGCTGCCTATTAATGTCACATTTCTCTTCTATAATAATGTATGATGGACAAGTTCTTTTCATCTCTCAATAGCTATGTATTTAATGCTCCCTAGAAGCTGGGTGTGGTGGTGCATGCCTATAATCCCAGCACTTTGGGAGGCTGAGATAAGAGAATCGCAAGTTCAAAGACAGCCTCAGCAATGGCCAGGCGCTAAGCAACTCAGTGAGACTCTGTCTCTAAATAAAACACAAAATAGGGCTGAGGATGTGGCTCAGTGGTCGAGTACCCCTGAGTCAATCCCCGGTACCAAAAAAACAAAACAAAACATAACAAAACAAAACTCCCTAGAGTGCTTAATACTCTTTTAGAAGATTTCTTCTAGTCTTGTTTTCTAATATACTTCTGGCCTCTTTTGAGTTTGCTATGATGTGATCTTCATCTTTATTAAACAAGTCAATATTTAGGATGCAATGCATGGTATCCATGGGGTATTAAATATATGTCTATATTAAGCTGTCACTGTTCCCTCTTATGTCTCATTGTGCATAAGAGGTCAGCACAACAGCTATACAGCCCACATTTTACAGTTCCTCAGATTCTCCTTGTGTGTTTCAGACTAGCATTAAAGTGTTTCAACTGTTTCCCTTATTTTTTTGAGGTTCTCCATGTCACTCATCACCATGGCATATAGGGCCATATTCCCATAGGACTAGGCAAACTGAGGAAGCCAAGTTCTTGGGGATGTCTTCCTGCTCCCAGAAGCCCCTCTGGTACAGCAGCTGAGCCAACATCATGGTCAGTGGGACATATGTTGAAGCCAAAAAGAAGCATTTGCAAAAGATATTTTAGACAGTAAAGTAAGATAAAACAAAATTTCCTGTATAATCTATCTAGGAAACTACACAGCCTCTCTAATGCCCCTGTTTCACACAAAGCCACCTTGCCATTCTCTAGTATCTACAATTTTATGGAAGATTTCACACCAAAAGTTTATATTGTGGTTATAAATAACCCACTTATGCACACTTTTCATTGGTAGATCTTGAGTCCACAGGGTGCTACAAATAGTAATTCTAGGCTGCTGTTGGGTATTATTTAACGGGGAAATGAAAATATATTTTGCGCTGTTGTGTCACATCAGTTTTGGGGGAAAATACTTGGGATAGTCCCTGACAATAGAAATCTGGCTCCTATTTGTAGCTTCTGAAAGTATTTGGCAATTCAATTTAAACCATTTTCTTGAAGCTCACTGAGAAACCTCTGGACAATTTGGTTATGGTTTATTTAGAGGGTTTGGGGGCTGTTTTTTCTTTTAAGAAAAATTTTGGTTTGCTTCAATTTAAACAATTCTAAAGCAAATTTTTTTAAAGAAAATTGAACTCTCTTTGTCAGAGAGTAAGCTGTGAACTTTGTAGCACTGTTAAGGAAACAGTTCATTGGGTTTATTTTGTTTTTTTAGAAATTTCATGTAAAAATATTGCTATCCATTTAGCAGCTAAACTAGCCACCCTTCTAAGAAAACAATGTATACATTAGCAGTACATTCCTATAATGTTTTCCAATAGATCAATCATTTCCCAGTGTCTAGTAGATATGGAAATTATATTACACTGTCAGTATTATATTCTTTTTACCACTTTTTGAATAAACCCCCTATAATATAAAACTTGTGAATAACAGTATATTTTCATAAGAGAATGTTTTAATTTACTCATTAAACACTCTCCTTAACAGTACTACAAGCTTGGCCTCTCACAAAGACAGCTGGATTTAAAGAATTTGTTTTAGAGTTGTTAGAATTGAAGTGAACCAAAATTTTACTAGCAGAAAAAAACAGCTCAAATACTCTTTAAATAAACTATAACCAAAATATCCAGAGGTTTTGCAAACAACTTCGGTAGTCAAAAGTGAACTACTGAACTTACTAGCATACATAGAATACAAATTGCTACTACCTTCTAAACATATGTTGGCACAGGATAACCTAGGATATTTTTCCAAGTGAATAATTTTAAGGTTCCACTTTATTGGTATATAGCTATAGAAGACATGGTAATAAATCCACTGTTTGAGAAAATAACCCCAGTGGTTTTCTTTTTAGAAGTTAATTCTTCTTTAGATTCTATCTTCTAAGTGTAACCCAATGACAGACAGGAAGGGATCCCTCACTATTTTCAAATCCATTAAGTAGGTTACTAAGTCTTACTAACATTTTCCATTCTTAAATCAAAATTACCTTGTATGAAAAGTTTTCTAATGGCCTTAATGCAGCATTCTGCCAAGAAACCCAGCTTCTGTAAAATACTTGAAAATATTATAAAGTCCTACCTGACACATCCCTTCAGATAGTTGTGGTTCTAGAAATTTCCTGGTAGAATTGTATGCTAGTAGTGTATGCAGCATTTATTATTACTCTAACTCTATATTACTATTTTGCCTTATTATCATTTTTATTTTTGTAGCCTGCTGGAGTTTCCCTGCATATGTATTAATTCCAGTTTTCATAAGTATATAAAGTGGCTCAACATTGATAGTTACTAGAGAAGTTCAAATCAAAATCAATACAGGATCACAGGTATCCCACCAATATGGCTGAAACTAAAAGGAAAGACAATACCAAGCATTGACTTGGTTATGGAATAACTGGAAATTGAATCCATTGTTGATAGAAATATAAAATTGTACAATGATTTTGGAGACATTTTGGTCAGTATTTGATAGTACAATTGATGCCTGCTCCATGACCTAGCAACTCAGTTATTGCACCAGAAATGAGCACTTGTGTCCACCAAAACATACACACAGAACTTCATAGAAACTTTATTCAAAATATCCCCAAATTGTGTTAATTCCAAGAGAATGGATAAACAAATTGTGCTAAGTTCACACAGAAATATGTGTTATAATATGCAATAAACAAGAAATACCACATTTCTTTTATACAGCAGTGAAATAGTACAAACTATTATTAAAAACAATAACTAGGATGAATCTCACAGACACATTGCATGAAAGAAGTCAAACACAAAATAATATATACTATATGACTTCGTTTATATAAAGTTCAAAAACAGGCAAAACTAATCTATTTTGATAGGGAACATAATAATGGTTATCTCTGTGGAATTGTCTAATTGTCACAAGCCTGGGGAAACTGTCATAATCTGCTGAAAATAGCCTTTATCTTGACCTGGACAGAGGATATCTGAGGGGTGTGTGTGTGTGCGTGTGTGTGCGTGTGTGTGTGTGTAAATTCATTGCATATAAGATGTGTGCACTTTACTGTATATAACTTATAGTCTGATCCAATCTAAAAAAACAAGAAGTGGAAAAAAGTCGACTGCTGTGAAATTTGAAAAATCAGTGTTTTAGAGCAAATGATCGTTAGAAGCTGCCCTCTAGTCTCTTACTATTCAAAGTCAGTCCAAGACTACCACTATTGACACCACCTGAGGGTTTGTTAGAAATTGGAATTTTCAGCACTCTATAAATAATGGATAAAACTGCATTTTAACAAAATTCCAAGATACTTCGTATGCGCTTTAAGTCTTGAGAATCTTATTTAGCTAAATTCTTGGATTCTTATACAATTGCAACTAATCTTTCAGAACTCATTTTTTATTTCATCTTCTGTGGGAAGATTTAGTCACCTCTCAGACTGGATAGAGATTTATCCTGTTTACTGTAGCTTCCTCTGAGTACATCTATTAGAGCACTTTCGGTGCTGCAAAAACTTTTCATTGCTGAGCTGTTTTTCTCCATGGAGTGTAAACCAATTGAGGGTAGAAACCAAGTTTTACTTGATTTGTGTCCATACTGCAGAACCCAACATTGTCAGTGCACATGATTGTTGTTAAATAAATTACTAGCTTAAGAATGATAAAATTTAAAAAATCATTATAGTTATCAAAAATTGAAAGGAATACAGATAAATAAATGGTTGCAACATGTTCAGATAAGAATTAAAAATATATTATAAATTAAACTCAGAAGTCACCAACTTCTTCCCTACCTCAAACTTTTGCAAGTTGTCTAATTTTAAATACAATACACAAAGAGAAACATTTATAACATATCTTACAATTATAAATATAAATCCTAAGAGGGGATATTCCTAATGTGGCCTTTATATTATATTTGGGTTCACAGATTTCATACATTCTTACCAGATATTATGAGGACTTTATATTTTTAAGTATGTTTTTGATCAGTTTTAAGTAGGAAGTGGGTTTCTAGAAATCCTAACTTAGAAATTCTTGTACAACTGAAAAATTGGCACAAGTCACAAGGGTCAATAATTTGCGGGTTCAAAACTAAATTTTTTCAAATAATGACTCTTCAACAATAAAGTTATTTGCATCTTTAATTTTTTTGAGAAAAAGTTTCTGAGGTTAGTAAATTGATGTTGATTAAAATAATAAAGTCATGTTAAAGAAGACAGCCCAATAATAAAGTAATATTCATGTAGACCATATGCTCTGTGGGTAGAGATGGTTTTAGTCTTACTCCTGTTACTATTCCTGTAGTTACTCTTCAGCCTGCTTTGCCAGGAGGTCCATTAATACCTGGGGATATGATCAATATAAACTTTCATTATTATTTGAGTTGTCATGATAAGGTATCAAGTTCCCAAAGATGATCACTTCCACCTCCATGAGTGTCATGTTTTCCTCTTCCTTTTGTTGGATCATTTAGTGGCACAGTGGTTGCTCAACAGCTGACGTAACATTCCCATGTACATAGGAATTTCATGCTCTTGTACATCCACAAGAAATTAATCATAAAAATAACTAGAGGTAAATGGTAGAAAGATCAACAAAGGGAAGGGAATAGGGCTTCAGGGAAGGAGAGGTACTGGGGACTGAATTAGAACAAGATATATTCCATGCTTTTATAATTATCTCAAAACAGATTCTACTGTCATGTAGAACCAATAAAAGGTATTCAAAATAATCTCGAGCACACGAAATGCTAGAGATCACACATCTGAACACTGCAACCGGAACCCGAAGGGAAGAACTGTGATTAGAATTTGTAGTTCACTTCTCAACCAGGAGAACCAAAGTAGACTGAGAAAGTAGATCCCTTCCCCAAATCAAAGGCCTCACAGTACCAGGTACAGGATTAGCAGCGAAATTAGAAATCTTATGGTTTTTTGTCTTCCTAAATCTTGTTTTAGTCATATTAAAGATACTGAAGATGTCTTCAGGAAGGTAAGCCTAATATTCCTCCTGCAAATCAGCATATGCTCTCATTCAAGAGGCCAATATTATAACTAAAGGAACTTAATTCTGAGCAAACATTTGTCCAATTTCATGAACTTCCCAAGTGGCACTTCTCTTAGTGGCCCTTTTGCTAGTCAATGAACCACATCATGCACAAGTCTCTGCTTTCCAGGACCATCTTAATGCACAGAGTGAACTTTTGCCAAAAGGGTAAACTAATGGGCCAAAATGGTCCCTGGATGATGCTGAGGGTATCCTAAAGACAAGAATCAAGTTACCAAAAATAGCAAGTGTCTGTCCAGCTTACAGGTAGAAATCATTATGTTTTGCACACAAATTCAACACCAGTCACTGGGAGTGAGTCAGTGGTCCAGTTTTGGCCACTCTAGCTCAAAGGAAAGTCAAATACTGTTATTTTTCAGTACCACTTTTCAAAAAAATGGTCCAGTACCAAGAAATGAAATTAGTAGTATGGAAATCCTTAAGATGAACTAAGGTAAAGGAAAAGAAGGATTTTTAGATGGAAGACCCATGAAAGTCAGTTAACTTCCAAATTTGTACCTTCTGTCTCTTAGTCTGTTTCTGAGTTCTATTTTTGTGTAAGTTAAATTTTAAAAGTGATCTTCAATGAGAGATCCCCACCTGTTATTTCTGTGCAGACAGGAATTTCCTTCTCTAAGTACAAGGTGATATGAAGTTTTAAATTTCTTGCTGTCTGGACTTGTTGCATTGCTTTTTGGGTTTTGGTTTGGGGTTTTTCTTTAAATCTGCCTAGGTATCAGTTAAATACATTTATCCAGTAAACCAACAGATGTATTATGAAGAGGGAGCTAAATTTATAACTGTTTCAGGCGTTACTCTTGAATTAAGAAGTTATCTAAGTTTTTAAGAACCTGTCTCCAAAGTCTGTGGACTCACCCTTCCTTTGCTTGCAGGACTGGATTAGAGCCCCTTCATTTTCAGGGCAAGGTTTTGCAGTAGCCTCCAAGAGGCCTTTTATAACATCTACAAACTGAATGGCTTTGTTTTTCTGTGAAATAAGTCTTTTATACGTCATCCTATTCTGCCTTTTCTGTCGATGTAATCCATCTAGTGTTTTCCGTCTCACATTTCTACCAGTAGAACTAATGGCTAATGGGTATGGATCTGGAACCCCTGAATTATACATTCTTATGACAATTCTAAATATCTATGTAAATTTTTCTGTCCTATATAGACTTTAGAAAGCCTTAGTCTAAAGGTATTCAAAATAATAGTTCTAAAATCAGAGGGAAATAAGGACTTAAAACTAACATCAAGGTTTTTTCTCATTCTGAGTGGTGTTTAAGAAGAAGCTGAATTTAGGGGAGATAGTTTTTAGTGGACCAGGAAGGAGGAGAGCAAATCAGAGGGAGAGTTAGCATGAGGGGGAAGCTAAAGTGCAGAGGGTGAGGAAAGAAAAGTAGTAGAACAAAGGCCTTAAGATAAGAGTGATGATTTAAAGGGAAAAGAGACAGTTTCAACTTATTCACAGTTCTCTTAACCTTGGAAAATTAGTTTCTTTTGAAAGCAATTTTGAATCAAAATATTTCTTCTGAGTGATTGCTAATCAAACATATAAACAATGGGATATTTTGACTTTTTGTTCCCTTTGTGTTCTAAAATGCCTATTAAACAGTCATATAAAATTTTTTATTTACATATATATGTTGACAATTCATATAACTTCTTTGGAGAAATGTCTATTCCAATCCATTGCCACTTTTAAAATAGGATTTCTTGGGTACTTTGTTTGTTTGCTATTTCTTGTTGGAAGAATTCCTCATATAAATTGGATATTAGCTGTTCTAATAATAACTGCATATGATTTGCAATTATTTTTTCCAATTCTGTGGGCTACCTTTTCAATCTTGGTTATTTTGTTGGCTGTGCAGAAGCTTTTTAGTTTTATGCAATTCTATTTTCCTAATTTTGTTTTGTTTTCTCTATTATTGTGTCACATTCAAGAAATCAATACCACAAAGTTTCTTCTATAGGTTTCTTCTAGATGCTTTGTAGTTCTAGGACTTAGATTTAAGTTTTTTATTTATTTTGACTAGAGTTCTCTGTGTGGTATAAAATATTAATCTCATTTTTTGTATGTATATCCAGTTTTCCTAATCTCACTTATTGAAGAGACTGTCTTTCCCCATTGTGTGTTTTTGACATGATTGTCAAAGAAAATTTGACACTAGAAGCATGGATTTATTTCTGGAATAAATTCTGTTTCATTGGTCTGTACGTCTATTAACAATACTGTATTGTACATTTAAAATTTTTTTAACAGAGTAGATGTCAGAGTAAATATTCTTACCTTGGTAAAAAATGTCAACTTCATAAGATCACCATAGAACTCAAAATGCAGTGAGAATACAATTCCTGGTATTTGTTATTTCTGCAATATTATGTGGATCTTAAAAATATCCCCAAAGTAGATTCTGGAGTTCTAAATTATCCTTGGTGAAATTATGCCATTTAGGAAGGCAATTACCTGAATTTGGGTAATAACATAAATGTATGTAAGAAGCAGGAGTCTGACTGAGAAAGGTTCAGAGTGAAATTTAGAGACAAACACTAAGAGTGTGGGAATAATCAGTTGTAAATAATGCTTGTGCACTTTGTGTCTTAAGGACCAAACCAGACAGCCAGACATCTCCAAGCACCAATCTGACTAATTTAAAGTTTCTAGGAGGTGGAATGATTTAGAAGAGATTTCACCCAGAACCAGACAAAACAAGACTAAGGAAATTTCCCATGGGCTTTTGATAAGATATCTTTCACTCAAAGAACATTTTGTCCAAAGGAATATAGCTTGTACACAAACCTTCTGAACTTCTCAATCTGCAAAGCTACCTGAAGAACAGACTTATGAGACCCATATCTGTCCTTTTTCCCATGACCTTTAGATTAACTGAAATACACCAAAAGATGACAAGGACAGAGACAAATGAGTGTAATTCATAAGGCAGATTGCCAGGAAGAATAAAAAATTTTCACATCTGTTTCAATTATCAAATCATTCCTTAAAATGTCTTATTACTCCTACAAAAAATAAAATAAATAAAATTTTGAGGTGCCAGGGTAGGGAGCAAAGAAGTAGGAGATCCCAGTGCAAGACTCTCTAACTGAAAGCTCAAGGTGCTTCAGAGGAGTGCATTACATCCAGACTGAGGATTTGGAGTTGCAGCAGTATGTGGTCTTCATCAGATCTCAGTAAGCCACCAAGATTGCAAAAGACTGGCTCATTATAAATATCACCAAAATACCTTGATGATAAGACATAGCTGATTCTATTCTTTGGGAGGCATACTAGTTCATTTTTTATTCCTATAACAAAATGTCTGATCTAGGCTAACTTTATAAAGAAAAGAGGTTTATCTAACTCTCAGTTCTGGAGATATGAGAGCACATTGCTTGCATGTTCAGCTCTGGTGAGGATCTTCTTTTCTGTGTTACATCATGGGAAGAGTGCACATGTGAGGAAAAGATCATATTGACAAACAGGAAGACCGAGAGAAGCTAGAGTCCAATGATCCTTTCAAGGGAATGCTCCCAATGGCATAAGGACCTCTTACTAGATCCCCACTTCTTAAAGGCCTCACCATCACCAAACCAAGGACTAACTCTCCAACACATTGATCTTTTGGGAGACAAGTTAAATCCATATCTAAACCATAGCACAAAGAAATGAGAATGCAACTTCTAGTATCCCTAGAGTATGAGGGAAATGATGGGAGATTTATATAATTTATATAATTTTAAAACTAGTTTAAGATGATCTTTGAATGCAGACTATTTGATGGTAAGAATCATGATCATGATACAGGGTTGGAAATGTGGCTCAGTGACAGAACACTTGCCTAGCATGTCCAAAATCCTGGGTTCAATCCCTAGCGCCACAAAGAAATAAATTTTAAAAAATCAGGATAGAATGGAATAGATTAAATTTGGAGGAGACAGCAAGGTGAGGTTTTCTAAAAGATGATTTTAAAGAGTCTTGAAGAATATGTTGAATGCTCTAGCATTCATTAAAAATTTTTTTCTGGGTTCTAAAATAAAATTAATTTCAAGCAGGAATTAATGAAGCATAAGGCTAAAATAAAAATATTTCTAAATACAAAAATATTTTTCTCTAGGAAATTTGTGAGCAAACAATAAGTTATTCACAACTTCCATCTTTCTGGAAAAGAGTGTCCTGAAATAATAAAGTCATATTGATAAAACTGGTGGAATAGTAAAATTGTGTTAGTGAGGGGTATTAGTCAGATTTCCCTTGCTGTGACAATATACCTGACATAAACAGCTTAAAACCAGGAAAGGTTTATTTTGTCTTATGATGTCAGAGGTTTTAGTCCATGACCACAAGGCTCCATTGCTTCTGCAATGAGGCAGCACCAGGGCAGGGAGCACATGTTGAAGCAAAGTGGTTCACCTAATGGTGGACAGGAGACAAGGAGTATGAGATTAAGAAAGACAGATGCCTGGACATACTTTTTAATTATACACCCCTGGTTACCTACTTCCTCCAACCAGGCCTCACCTCCTAAAACTTCCAACCACCTCACCTCACAAAGTGCACCAGATGGGGACCTCATCTTCAACACATGAGCCTTTGAGGGACATTTCAGATCCAAACTGTAACATGAACAGGGCTGACTAATAAAGCTGTGCTAACGTAGATGGCAAGCTGTATGGAAATAGGAGCTTTCAGTTCTCACTCTGTCCTCTTTGCATGGATAAACCTGTTTTCTAGAGACCCCAAGACCTTTGAAGAATGTGAAAGCATATCCTTCATCAGTAACTGATGGGTGTTCACAAGAACCCATGGAGATGATCATGTCTTGTTGATGACTCTGCAAACTGCCTCTTAATTGAGTACCCTCTTTTCACTCTTATTCTCTTCCATGTGACTCTCCAAATAGTAGTTAGAGTGACATTTTTTGCAGTGTCAGCATTTATTCTTCTACATAACACTTCCATATTCTCCAGTTATATTGACTTATAACAATTTTTCATAGATGTTCAAGCTCTCACTATTACATCTGCCCCTTCTTATACATACAGTCTATACCATTACCCCAATTTTGCAACTTAACTGTTATCATCCATCATTATTCTAACTTAGGTCTGAAATGTCTCAGATATTTTAAAATGTCTATTAGGAGAGCTGATCCTCTATGTGGTAGTCCCTAACTAACTATAATAGTCCTATTACAATTTTTCATACATCTTTGTTGATTTTTCAGAGTCTGATGCTGTCAGTGAACAGTTCAGTAAGAGCAGGGACCATTGTGTTGTTGAATTTCTATTGCATTAATTATTTCCAACAGAGGAAAGGGATGTTGACCTATTGTTCATTCATTGATGCTGTTGCAGACGCAAGACTGAGTCTGTAAGTTTGGAATCTTAGCTGGAAGAAACTAAAACTTGCCTAAGCAGAGTGAGGATTTATATCCTTGGTAACAACCTCTTCACGGTGGCTGTCATAGACTGAAAGTTAGCAGAGAAAGTAAGGTAAGTTTGAGTCCTTTTGGATCACACTAAAACCACAAATACCTAATGCATCCTCTTTAGACACCAATATTCTCTGCTTAAAAATAGAACTTTGAAGAATGTAGAAGTTCCTCTGCCTCCTTCTTTTATTAATTCATATCTCATATATATATTATTCAATCAATACACCTGGTAAACACCCTGTTTGTGCTTCCCTCTGTGCCAACAGGGCTATAGTTCTCTGCATTCATTCATAAAATTATTGAAAATGCTCCTCAAAGCTACTTCTGTATAATTATGTCAAAATCTATTAACTTTATGATTTTTTAATTTCTTCCTCTATTTTCCATTCATTTTGAAGACATGTATGCTGCACCTCATTAAAGTTCTTGCAAATATAAACACTTAAATGTCTTCCCATCTCTGCTACATTAAAAGCCAAATACTTACTAAGGCCTACCAAGCCAGCTGGAACTATACTTGAACCAATCCTGAAAGTTGTGCTTAGAGGGTTCTGTCTTGACCTCCTCCGAACTGCACAACCAGTTCCCACCCTACCCCATCTACCACTGCATGAGAAATCTACAGTCAAGGAAAGCACACAACTAGACCTATAGCCCACTTAGGGAACATATTGTGTTCTCCAAGGACCCAGAGTTCCCTGTCTAGCTGTCTGAAATGCTGTTTCTAGGCCTTTAATCCACCCACCTCGCACCCCCCCCCACCCCATCTGATCCATCATATCTATAGGGGCAGGCCTCACTGTGGATGTGCATACCCTAAAGCCAAGAGGTAGCTCAGGGCCAGCTATTTGCAGGGATGAGAATGGAACTTGATTGTGGTAATCTGGGGTGTTCATACATAAGTATAATCTATCAAACTACAGGATGCAGCTAGAGGCAGAAAGAGAAGGAAGCAGACCAAGGTTCAAGGGCCAACTGAGACCTGGAAGCCTAGCTTATTTTTTTTCCCCTAAATTGTGTTATAAAGGGTATTATAATTCAGAACTGTTTCATCCAAGCTTCTGCATTGCTGTTTTGTTCCATAATTCATCCATTTTTCTTACCTTCTTTCATAACAAAAACACCCTTAAGCCAAGCCTCAACTTGCTTCAAGAGTGCAGAAAGATCTTTTATGTGCTGTAGTACATTGAGTACTGAGGTATGTGTCTTTAGGATTTATTTTCCAACTCCAGATAAGTTTAGACTTGTGTCAAGGATTCCAAAGTAGAAATTGCCCTTGTTTTACTGCAACAATTGACACATTGATTGTATCTCATCTGTACTGTGACTCATCAGTCACTGAAAAACAGAAACAGTTGCTCAGGAATTCTGGGCAAATAATTCAAAGGACTCATCCTTACCCATAACAATTTCTGTAACAAAGTACAACAAGGAATTGTCAGTCCAATGCCTGTGGGAAGGACTTCCCTGGGTCAGGCAAGTTTCAGGATAAATCTAATGCATCGATCTTTCAAAATGTTAATTTCTGTCCCAATTTCTTCTAAATATACAGAAGTCCTTTTTTTGTAAAATGAATAAACCATCCTATGACTAGAAATTATAAAACATAGCTTTTCTCCTTTCTGTACCCTAATGGGTCAGTTCCAGAAGAGCAGACACCATATCTGTCTTTTTATCTTGCTCAATAAATATTTCTTGCTTAAAAGAACAAAAATAAGAATGAACAAAAGTCTTTCCCAGAAAAACTCAATTAACAACAAAAAGTAAATCACACTTAAAATATGGCAAAACTATTTTATTGGCATCTGCAGTCAGTAGCTATGAATTGAGAAAGTTCAACAGGGTACCTGCTGCTAGGTTTCTGTATACTTAAGCAGCCCTGGCTTGTCATTTAAATCCATCGTGGCTCTTCCTTTAAACCATGGAGCCTCCAAAATGAGAATCCTAAAAGCAGTGTATACATAAGCCAACTGAGGTCTCCTAAGGTTTCCTATGTGTAAAAAGATAGCATTTTTTTTTTGTGGAGGGGGACTATAATGCTCTCTTATTTCACATTGTAACTGGTTTCTGAATAGCTAGTTTCAGATAGCTTTGGACTATAAATATTTTATATACACATATTAAAGTAAATATGTCTGACATTCCTCTTGCAAACTTCATCACCATCTAAGGTAGCCAGAGCTTCTGGTGCCTTCCATTGTTAATCCCCATTGACCTTGCTCAGCATTTCCTCAAAGTATGATCTTTGGAGCACAAGTCCAGACAGACAATCTTTTGAGGGCAGAGGGAATAAAAGGAATCTTCTGCAAAATGACTATGTACTTCACTATACTTAGGGTTCTGAGAAGGCCTGCAGTTAAGTTTCATTTCATTAAGACCAGCATTTCCTACCCAAACTTATTTAATCTAAAAATTTTCTTTTAAATAAAGCATGCATGAACCTATCTTAGAACACCCTGAAGGAAATGGTAGCATAGATTGCTCTATCCAATTCCACATCTCCAAATTCTATCTTGTTAAGACTCAAGACAAAGAGGTCACATTTTTGATGTTTTTTTAAAAATGCTTTCTTCCGGAGATTGAAACTATTTTGTTTATTCCAAGTGTTTGCCATGTATCTTAGAAATCTTAAACCGTATCTCTGTGGCCCAACTGGGAATCTTATAGTACCCTAGTTGTACTGTTAAAAGAATGCTAAATACCTGGAGAAACACTGTGAGATTACAGTTTAATGCAATCCCAAACACACTAAAACATCATCAAATGAAAGACAGGAATTCCTGGGAATTTCCAGGGACACCCAGGGAAATGCAAATAAGCTTTACTTACTCCTCAAGACAAATGAAAAAGTGCATATCCAATCAAAGCATGTTTGAAGCTCAAGGAAAAGGTAGAGGAGGCCTTAGGTTGTCCATGTAAAAGCAGCCAATGAGCTGCCTTTATTATTAACTGCTTAACAGAGAATGAATCTGTATTTCAGTATCCTCAGGAAAATCACTATATAAACCAGTTTATGATTTTCTTTCTCTGATCTTCATTGCAGCTGGTGATTGCTGAAAACGATGATCTCAGAGTCTGCTGTCCTTGCCAGAGAGCTTGCACACAGAGAGATGCCTTTGTCAAGGCGGCCATAGAAACCTGCATAAAATTGGCCTTCTTTCCTTAATAGAAAGACAGGAACAAAGATGAGTTTGTTGCTGACTCAGAGCTGAAAGCTTTGTTTTGTAAAGCTCTCTGAATGTATTGCACTCTGCCAGAGAAGGGCTCCTTCTTAAAAAAAAAAAAAAAAAAAATAGAGAGGAAGAACAGTAAGCGGAAATCAGACAACAAAACAAAGTGCACACCCTTCGGGTGGATATTTGTGAGTAAAGTGGCTTGAAACTTTTTTTTTTTTTCCCTCTGGTGAATACTGGTCACATTTCACAAGCTGAATAAAAATGAAAGAAAGGAAAAGGAACTTTAATTAATGGGATGTCTTTTGATTTGCAGAGCAAAACTGCCACAGCAGATGTACCAGCAAAGAGGATTAGATTGTCCCTTCTATGAGGCACTGAAATTTTCTTTTTTCCCCTGTAGTAACCCCATTGAAGAGAGGCTGTCTTTAGTGTCTAAGATTCAGTGCTGCAAAGAAACTGTTGTACTTGGGCACAATGAGCGGCTCTCACAAGACCAGACAGAAGATGTGAGAGGAGAACTAATATCCCTTTAAATTTGGGCAAGACCAGTCTGTCTCAGTTTTACTATTTTTAAAAAACTAAATTAAAAGAGAAATTTTTGATACATTCAAAGTTGATAAAATATGCATCAAAGTGAACCTTAAAACATTCATGAATAACGTTTGTCATTTTGAAAATTCAAATTTAATCAGGAAGGAATCGCAACTAATTTGTCTTTGTTTTAATTTAATCTGTCCAGGGTGTGCGTTTGTTTTGGTGAGGAGGTTGTTTAGTTTTTTGATCCATGTTTTTGATTGTTGTTGAGATCTTCAGCTAAACATAGGCCGCCTCCTTTCCAAGGATCGACTGCCAGAATGTTTAACTTCTGTTGCCATCAACGGACCCAAAATGGTAGATGAATCACCCGGTTAGTGAATGCGTATGCTTAGGCGAGGGAGGGAATGCAGCATCGCAACTGTGCTTGGAATGGTTGTGGAAGGAGAAAGAGAATTGAAGTGTGTTTATTGTTAATGTCTAGTTCCAGGTCATTTTGTATTACAGCAGTTCTGGGAAAAAAGCAAGAAGGGCAGAATGCTGCTCAGCTGGGGGCTGATTCTAGGGAAAATGGCTGTGGTTCTCGATGTCGCTCAGGCTGTGGAAAACCATGAATGCTGGCACCGCCACAGGCTCGCTCATTCAAGGGAAGAGTGAGGTCAACATGCTGCGGAAGTGAAAGAAATAAGCCTCTCTCCTCATCCCTCCTGCTACAGTCTCTCGGTGAGGAGTCGCAAATCTGCCCCCGGGAAGGGAAAAGTGTTGATGCAAATGATTTTCCTCTGCACTCAGCTGACTCTGGGGTCAATGTACCACCTCTTTTGCTGCTGTGAGGTTTTGTCTTTTGACAACAAATAAAGATGTAGTTCACATACACCTCTCTCTCTCTCTCCCTCTCTCTCTCTCTCTCTCTCTCACACACACACACACATACACACACACACAAATACAAATGAGCTTAGGCTTTTCCCCATAATAATAGAAAAACTGTATTTATTAACAGTTATCAATCCTGAAGATAAAAGTAATACTAAAATGTGAAAAACAGCTTTCACATTATGGTCGTGTAAGTGATTTTTTAATGTAACATCTATTTTGTGGGTACAAGTGGAAACTGCATGAACAGTCCTTTAGGGGTGACCTTACCCACATCTCCACTCTTCCAGATCTCCGGGGGTCATTGGTCAGCCTCTCCTGATGGTGGAAACATTCTCAGGGTGCCACTGTCACATCCAGGGTGAGTGTGCAGTGTATTGTTGGCTTTCTTTTTTCCTCATATAGATCAATGTTGTCATCAAGAGGGAGCAGTGTCCCTTCAAGCCAAGTCCAATCATGGTCATTAGACACATTTTTATATAAAACACACAATCATAAAAGACAAGTAAAGGCCTTGTACATATAACAGACCAGGGAACAGCACTCTGAGATGTCTTCAAAAAAGATGTCTATATGTCTACACCAACCATTTTTATTTTTATTTTTTTAGTTGTAGACAGACACAATACTTTTATTTTATTTATTTATTTTTATATAATGTGACACTATGTTTCTCTCTCAGGCTATGGGGACCTCTTCTTCATACCTCCCTTGCCATACATTCAGTTGAACAAATTAGTTCTTACTGTGGAACTACTGAATATATTGTGGAAGAGGCTTTGGGGAGAAATAGAGTCTTGAAAATAAAAATCCTGTGTCTAGAAAGCTTGCAATTCACTTGCAGATGAAAACATACACCCAGAGGAAAATGAGAGGACTGTTTTAACAGAGGTTCAGGAAATAAGCTATGGGAAGGCAAAAGAATAAGTCTTGTGATCAGACCAAGGGACAGTAGAATAGAGGTCAAGGAACGCTATCTATCTGTCTAGGGATAGGGACATTTGAGGTCAGATTGAAAAAAGGAGTAAGACATTAGGGAAAAAGTGATACACAAAGGAAGGAGTGGTAGGCAAAGGTCAACCTTCCAACACCACAGATGCCATGCAACACCTTTTCTGGGATCACAGTTTCTCAGCAGGATGATAGTGGAAGCTTACGCTTGCAAGAAAAAAGAGCCTTTCACTGTCTCATACCACCACGGTGAAGGCTGCCTTACTGATGGTCTTCTTGACCTCTTCATTTCCCATGTATACAAGGAGATTTGGTAGATGAACTTGTCCAGATATTTTGACAAGGTAACATAAAGATGAGTTGACTGGGGGCTGGGGCTGTAGCTCAGTGGTAGAGTGCTTGCCTTGCATGCGTGAGTCACTGGGTTCGATCCTCAGCACCACATATAAGTAAATAAATAAAATAAAGATGTTGTGTTCATCTACAACTAAAAAAAATAAAATAAAAAAAACCCAAAAACTATTTCAAAAAAAAGATGAGTTGACTGTTCAAGAATATCAGATGGTCCGTCATCAATAGGGTACAGATGTTGAAGAACTTGACACAGTGGTTAGAATCATGTTCACTTCTTCTCAGGCACACCAGCCTTCATCCTTTCTCAAGTGGGTATTAGGAAAAGTATATTTTCCACAATTTATTCCTGTCCAGTTTCCATATACCTGTGCCTTGAAAGCGCTCTGCACCCAACCTTTCAACAGATAATTCATTCCTTTGCCCTGCTGAACTCTTCATGATCCAGCTGTAAATGACATGTTTTCCATAGTATTTATCTCAAACCACAGGATTCTCCAAATATCTTTGCAAGTTTACCTGCTTTTCAAGTATCTAAGGACTCATTCTACTTCTAGAAAACTGTAATTACCTGTAAGTATACATACTGTCTTGTAGGTATGGTTAATGAAAGAAACAGAGACCAGATCTTGGTAGATCCATACTCAAAGAAAAACAAACATCAAAAATTGCCTAAAAAATACATATTTGTATGAGTTCAGGTGAACACATATATGTATACTCATATATTCTACTCAAAAGTGAACTTTGTTGGACAACCTTCCATCGGTGCAGTTCTGATGGGTGAATGAGTTTCTGCTATATCTGCATTACAGTACTCATTATGATTAGGAGTTATTGTGTATGCCTCTGACTTTCTACCTGAGGGAAGGGGCTATCTTTGTACATTTTGGACCAATGCTCCACAAAATAACTAAAAACATCTTATGTTATCATTGTTTCCTGAATAAAAGTTTCTATAGTATCCCAGTTGATTTTGATACCAATTGACAAAGTAGATAATATCAATATTATGCTCATTTTATAGATAAGGAAACCAAGACTCATAGAGGTTGAATTATTTGCCCAGAGACAAGAGCTTTAGATGAGAAGAACTCATGTTAGCTGCTTTAAAGAGCAAATGGTATTTGTATATGTAATGAAAGGAGCTTGATTTGCTGATTTTCCAGAGGAAGCTGTATTCTTGTCTCCCATAGGAAATGAGATGCCATGTAGTGGCCTATATAGAATTATTTTTCCTTTTCTAATTACTCAAGGTAATTAGAACAGAAAGAATAAACCACATCTGCTCTTAAAGGTTATCAGATGTTTTGGTGTTCTCTTCTCCATATCCAGGACTTCTCTGATATTAATCATGTACATGTCAGGGTGAATAGTTTTAGAATTAGAAAAGATAAGGCAAAAACTACCTCAGACTTCCTCTGAAGAGTTCATGGACTTCAAGGGTGTAGGTAGTAGCAATGTCTCTGGTCCTCATCACAACTACATACAATGCAAAGATCAATATCATAAAGATCTTTTCCAGCCTGCTTTAGAAAACTAATAATCACTTGTCTAACTGTTGTTGTTCTCTAATTGTAAGGAGAGCAACTATTTTTTAGCACTTTCTGAAGTCCAAGTACTCTATATACAAGGCCTTATTTAATTCTCATAATAAACTGTCACTTTTCATTCACTTGTCAGATACTTGTGCTCCCTGATTGAACAGAGATGTGATGAATTATTGATCAGGTAACCAAACCCTGCTACTGTGTCTGTCAACTAATTTGTAACCCTAGTGGTTAGGGAAAAAACTTCTTTATTTATTTAGTAGATGTGCATTTCTAGAAGGTATCTATGACAGGAACTTTAGATCAAATAAATATGAATAAAATTTGTATTCAGACTAGCCTTTTGAGGGCCATCAAATTAAACAAAATAGCTAACCAAACTGCCTATATATAGAACCAATACTGCTGCAAATATGCTCCAATGGTAGAGTGCTTCAGTAACCCTGGTAATGACATGTGAACACTCTGCCCATAGACTCTCCATGACTCATCAGGAAGTGCCATTTGAACAATTTTAGTTTAGGAAAGCAGCCAGTCTCCAGCCGAACTCTTGCATACTCTTTTCTCTGTTAACAGAGGTAGAATTGAATTTAGAAAACATTTACCTCTAAATATTATGTAACTGGATATAACAGCTCTTTATAAGTGGTGGTGGAAATCTCAACGACTAGGAGCAGCTGTAAGGGTGACACAGAAACTCAAACAACCTCCCTTTTAAGTCTCCTCTGGCCTCATTTATAGCAAGAGCAAGAGGGAGAATCATTCAAATAAATGTTACAACATCTGCCACAAAGATGTAGTGGAGAAACAGTCCTAGAAATATGTTTGAGGAAGAAGCACAACTCCTAGAATATTTCAAAGTACTGGATCTTCAAGTCATTTTTATTTTGTAGAATCACAACATTTTAGGAGTTGACTTGAGTTGCATGGATGGACCAGAAATAACACAGAGTACTGATAAACTTTTTAAAAGAAACAGAAGGCAGGATTAAGGGTTTAGAGTAATTGAGGGGCAAGTGTGCTACTAAGTCCCAGATTTTCAATTCTGTGACTACTTCAGTGAAATTGACATGGGTGCATTAAAATAGTTTAGCAATCTTAACTAGAGCTTCTATATATCATTATATTAATTAATACCCATTAATATTACATCATAATTATTATACAATAATATTATTATATAATTATGTATTATAAAATTATATATTACATACTTTATTTTTTATGGGTGTTCCTGGGATAATGGGACAAAAGGATTAAAAATGGTGGCCCGGGGAGTCCTCAAAGAGATGACCTGCTGAAAAGGTCTAGAATAAAGCAAGAGAGTGAGTTTTCCTGAGCATGCCTTCCCAAAGCAGGGCCTCTGTCACATCAATGCAGCTACAGTGGTAAGTTACTTGTGGAACTGGAGTAAAATGCATAATCGAGGGATGATGGTCACAGTAACAAAGCCAAAAAGTAGGAAGTGTTGGTCTGTGATAGATCCTCCCCAGGCCATGTCAGTCTACATTCCTCCCCATATTTGGACATAGCCAAGGCTTGAATCCAGCTGTGGTTTTTGTTTCATTCCAATCCATGACAGTCTGGTTTGCGAATCCTTTCTCCAAGAGTTTATCCCTGTAGACATGAGTCCATGTTCACCAGTTTTGGTTATAAGAACTCCTGAGTAAGAGAAAGGGGCTGCTATTATTTTTTTTCTCAATGTGGTTTTAGGTGAGACTATCAGAACTTCAGTGCACCTGTCGAATCTGCCTAAGGCTGGTTCCAATTAGAGTCTGTCTAATGGAACCAAGCAGAAGTTAGTTAATGCTCTTGCCATTTTCCCATTTTGTGGCTCAGCAATTATTCATTTGATGCTAAGCCCTTGAATGAGTATCCTCCCAAGCACTGCTCTGAGGTCATGGTACTTATATTCAGAGAGAATTTTTCTAAGGTGTAACCTCTTAACTTGAAAGATGTTGTATACTCTATTAGGAAGTACTGTTTCACTAGCATTGAAGGTAAGAGTCTCTTCTGATATGGAGGAAATTATTACTAAGAATAAATAGACTATTTTTCTGAAACTGCAATCTTTAGAAGACTATCCAGGAGTGGATTTAGGTGAGTGGCCAGTGAATGATTTATCAGTTCATTGTAGACACAGTCTAGCAGAAAATCTCAAAAAAAGAACCTATATTTATTTCTGTAGATGTTTAGGGTTCAAATGAGTCTAAAATACTCTGGTCTGCTTCTCTGCAGTTTTCATTTTATCAAAGCTAGGTGAAGAATTGTGTCACCTTTTTATAAATGCACATTCTTATGAGATGTAAACCCTCATAGAACACATTTTCCTCCTCCTCATTCAGTAATAGTGAGCATATCTGTGATTCATTTTAGTGCTTTTTATTATTATAGCATATGTTCTTTTCCCCAGCCTTATTGAGGCATAATTGACAAATAAAAATTACATACATATGTGTGTGGTACATATCATGATGGATTGATATATGTAAATATTTTGAACACTATAATCAAGTTAATTAACATATCACCTCAGGTTGTGATCATGTCTCTTTATGTCATAAGAAAATTTAAGATCTACTTTCTTAGTAAGACACAGTGGTGCACAACTATAATCCAGCAACTCAGAAGGTAGAAGCAGGGGAATAAGAAGTTCAAGACCAGCCTGGACAACCTAGCAAAACTCAGGCTCAAAAATTAAAATTAAAATAAAGGGCTGTGGATGAATAGCAGTGGTAGAGTGCCCTGGGTTCAACCTCCAGGACCAAAAAAATTTATTTTCTGAACAATTTTTAAGTATACAATAAATTATTATTAATCATAGTTAGCATGCTGTGCAATAGATTTCCATGTTTTATTCATCCTTTCTAACTGAAACTCTGTACCCTTTGACCAATATTGCCCATTCTCTCTTCCTCAGAAACTTCACTTCTATGAGTTTGACTGTTTTCGATTCCACATATAAAAGGGATCATGCAGATTTGTCCTTCTGTGCCTGGATTACTTCACTTATCATAATGTTCTCCAGGTCACCTATTTTGTCACAAGTAAGAATCCCTTCTTTTTTAAGGCAGAAGGATATTTCATTGTATATGTAAAGTGTATTTTTTATATCCATTTTATCTGTTGATAAGTTGATTTCATATCATGTCTATTGTGACTAATGCAGACAGCAAGTCAACATACTGACTTCACTTCCTTTGGACATGCTACAGTATGAATGTGTCCACCAAGATGCATATGTTGAAACTTGATTGCCAATGTGACAGTATTTACTGGGGGGAACTTTAGGTGGGAAATCATGAGGGCGGAGAAAGCCTCACAAGTAGATTAATGTCCTTATGAAAGAGGGCAAATGAACCCTCTGCAGCTTCTTTTTAGCCCTTTTGCTTTCTGCTATGAGACACAGCATTTTCCCTTCTTCCATGTGGGAATACAGCAAGAAGACTCTCACTAGACACTAAATACCAGTGCCTTCATCTTGGACTTCTCAAATTTCCAAACTGTGAGGAATAGATTTCTATTGTTTATAAATTACTCAGGGTATGGTATTTTGTTATACAGCATGAACAGGCTAAGACAGGTTATGTACCCAATATAAGATTACCTGAATCATATGGTAGCTCTGTTTTAATTTTTTGAGAAATCTCCATTTTTTTTTACAATAATGGCTGTGTTAATTCACACCAACAATATAGAAGGGCTCTTTCTTTCTGCATCCTCACTAATACTTGTAATATTTTGATTTTTTCATAATAGTCATTCTACTAGGTATGAGATGTTGACCTTTTTTTCATATATTATAATCATTGACCATTTGTATGTCTTCGTTTTGGAAATGTTTAGTCAAGTCCTTTGCCCATTTTAAAAAAAGATTATTTGTTTTCTTGCTGTTGAGTTCCTTATTTATTTTGGATATTAACCCATTATCAAATGTGTGCTTTACAAATATTTTCTCCCATCAGGTAGATTATTTCTTTATTGATGTTTTCTTTGCTGTGTAGGCACTGAGTTTGATGGAATCTCATTTTTCTATTTTTGCTTTTATTCCCTCTCTTTTGGGGGTCATATACAAAAAACAAAACCATTGCCTAACCAATGTCAAAATGATTTTCTCCTATTTTTTTCTAATACTTTGCCAATTATAGATCTGTGTTGAATTCTTCAATCATTTTGAGTTGATTTTTTGTATATAATGTTAGAGAAGGTCTGATTCATATTTTCTGCATGTGGATATCCAGTTTTCCTAGTACTACTAATTGAAGAGACTATTCTTTTCCCATTGTGTATTCTTAGCAACTTTGTTGAAGATCAATTTTTCATAAATGCATGGGACTATTTCTGTGCTCTTTATTCTGTTATATTGGTCTATATGTGTTTTATGGCAGTGACGGGCTGTTTTTATCTCTATAGCTTTGTGATATATTTTGAAATAAGTGTGATTCTTCCAGCTCTGTTCATTTTGCTAAAAATTGCTGTAGCTACTTGGAATTTTTTGTTCTATCTGAATTTTAGGATTTTTTTCTATTTTTGTGAAAAATATCATTGGGATTGCACTAAATTTGTAGATCACTTTTAGTGGTACCAATTCTTCCAGTCCATGAACACAGGATATTGCTGGGTATGGGAAAGTGAGAAGATAATGAGATAATGAAGAGACTAAAACAGAAAATATCCTAGAAATGTAATAAGGAATTTGAAGACTGACTGTTGAAAGAAATGAAAATTTCCTGATGGTGGAAAAGACAGAGGAACTTTATATTTGAAGAAGCTTGTATAAGAAGAATTTCACATAATATTAAGGCTTTTACCAGTGTGCCCTGTGATGTAACTCTTCTTCTTGTTGGCCTAAACCTTCAGTGAAATATGTCATATTCACAGAATTAAGCTTGTGATATGTGATGGATGAAGGCACTTATAGGGTGTTAAACTGGAACATTCAGCATTTAAAAGCAAAGACACACACATACAAGATTTGGAACAGAGACTCAAGATCATGTACTGAGTGGAAATATGACCCCAGAGTTAAGAGGTAAAGGAGAAAAGTAGGTGCTGTGAATTGTTGCCAGAGATATGGACATTGTTATCTCTGACATGCAATGGACTTTGAAGCTAATTTTTACTTACGTGACTTCTAGACAACAAAAGGACTCCCCATACCCAGTGTGAGCCATCTGTGTTAGAAAAATATTTGGACTTTTTTATAACAATGATTCAATGCCTTGCTCAAGAATACTGTAATTAAACATTTAGCATTTTACTAAATATCTTTTTCTAAACTGGAGGCTGAAATGCTTTTTAACATAAAAACTTTCACATAATCCATGTATATACAACATATAAAGGTAGAATCTTCATATTTGGAATAGAAGTAGAGGAACTGAAACCGTCTCCAACCTATACCAGCACCCCCAAGAAAGCACCCAAGGCACCTTCTCAGATCCCCAGGATTCTCTGCAACACAGTTTAAATTCACCGTACAGTCACTGATTTCTGGTATTATCATTTGTAGGCTATAGTTATCTGGGGATGTTGGCATCATTTTGAATTGCAGCTGGGAATGTGTCACAAAACCACTCATCTTTCTCTGTGCTTCCAACATTTGGGTCCAATTACCAAGAGACCATATGTAAAGAAAAAAGTGTTATCAAAATTTAAAACATGAAACAGCATATGACAAGTTCCCCAAGTCTTCACCATAAGCATTGCCATTTCTCAATTCTGCAAAGTGCTCCAGCCAGAGGTCAAGTACTTTCCTCTTCATACATAACAAACAACCTCTGAAAATAAAATTTAGCTTTCAGAAAGACCCCTTACTCATCTGAGAATATTCCAGAGCACTGACCCAAAAATGTGTTCTGAGCTTGTAGCCTACCTACCTTAGCCATTTTCCATGACTTCTTAAAATTATAATGTTGAGGTTAGGAGTTACTCTTTTATACACTCCTCCTGAGAGTCTCAAAAGCTATGGAAGATGCACATCTCCACATTTGGACTGTCCTCCCCGCCAAAAAAACATTTTATACACTATATGACAGCCTTTATATTGATCTGCAATAGATATTTTCCAGGCATCATTACAATTTTTTGATATTCCTTTCAACACACACAAAACTCACATTCAGCTTTGACATTTTCTGCTGCTTACACCATTTGCTATCCAAAGGAAACTTCTGTCAAGGTATTTTATTTTTATATTTTGCTTGTGTTTGACTTCTACACAAATCATCAAAGTAGTGTGTGTGTGTGTGTGTGTGTGTGTGTGTTGCTTGTTTGTGATGGGGATGAGGAAAGAACGTAACCCTTATTTTATTTGCCATTTTTTCTTAGGGTACTAATTAGCCCACATAATGGAATACAACAATTTTAATTATTGTTTCCTTTTGTATATATAAGAGTGATAAATATTGTAATTATTATTGATGTCTTAGAATGGATATTTTCCAGATGAATAATTTTTAATAGTGTATTCCTTCAACAACTAAAAAGAAATAAGTATACCAAAATAGCCTTTCAGCAGAGGCAGAGTGGCAGGCAAATGAGAAAAGAGATTTGATTGAGGAACTCTTTTTTTAACATCCCTCAAACCCAAGCAGAAATAAGGTCATCACTGAAAAGGAAAATATATTGCAGTAATATTTATAAAGTATTTTCTCTGTTCTAGACACACTATGACATCCACCATCAATGTCCTTTTTCTCTTTCTCAATCTCCTTCCCTTTTCATTCCTCTCTTATACAAAATATTTTCAGCTGGGTGAAGCCTCATGCCCTGAACACAAACTTTAAGGTAGTATATTTCAACACTAGTTTAAGGAAATTTTGGATATATTTTTTAATTAGCTGTAAACCTGACTCCCGTTTATAATGAATAGGGACCAAATGTCATATATTAAAACATAACTATAGTTTGGAATGATAAAATTTTCCTCAAGATCTACAAAATTAAAGCATATTTGTGTTTTTTGTGTCTTTTGATCTGTAATTTATTTAATCACTTTCTAACTACAACTGAAGTTTATAGTGAGCTTAATCACTTCACTCTACACTATAATTTGTTCTGAGCACTTATTTGGAAATTTTCACTGTCATGAATATTAGGGTACATGGTACAATCATTATATAATCCTAAGTGTAATAGTGTTAAACCTTTGTTATATGTTAATAATGTATAAACAAGCAACAAGTAAAGCAAAACGATAAGTGTTGAAAATGAAGGAAATAACAAGAAAAAGTGAGTTGCCAAAACTCATCTATTAGTTCTTAAATACACTGATCCAAAATCCTATTTGAAGCCTGGATTCACATGTAATTTCTTAATATTTTGACAGTCATTTATTTATTTATTGGTACCAGGGAGTTAATCCAATGATGGTTAACACTGAGCCACATCCCCAGCTCTTTTTTATATTTTATAGAGATACAGGGTCTCACTGAATTGCTTAGGGCTGCACTAAATTGTTGAGGCTGGCTTTGAACTCCAGATCTTCCTGCCTCAGCCTCCCAAGCCACCGGGATTACAGGTGTCCACCACCATGCCCAGCAATCAATTATTTTTTGAACTAAAAATTTGAATCTTTAAAAGGAATGGTAATTTGCATAGATTGATCACTATTGTTCTTGTCAACATTTATATTATTTAGATCTATAATCTACTACTTATTGCAGGACTGACTAACTTACTCAAACTTCTAAGCATCAATTTCCTCATTTAAAAAGTGTGATTGCCCTGCCCCCAGCTCACAGTCTTATATGAAGTATTGTATGTGTATATCCTTTGAATATTTTATTTAATCATCAACCAAAATAAAGCAAAGTAAAAAAGCATTTGAGGAAATGGGACTAAAATGCACCAATCTCTGAACATGTGAATGGGTAACCTAGTGTTAACACTTTACAGTGTCAGAAATTGCAAAACCTAGATATGAAATTGCACACTACACAACTAGATTTGCAACTAATTAGGTGACATCTGTGGCATTAAACAGAGGCAAAAAATGCTGATTGTTAGCAACTTTACCTGTTTGAGAAGGAGTACCATGGAGACAATTCTATCAATATTCACCATATAAGTCAACCAAGCACTGTCTCTCTGCATAAAGTAGCTATGGATTCTTCATCACTCACTATGTAAAGGCATATAAACATTTGTTTTGTATTTTAAATGTTAAATTTGGCTATTTTGAATATGGTTATCACTACTAATTGCTCTGCTACTCTCCTTGATGTATTTATGTTGTTAAGAGATTTTCTTTAAGGAAGAGAAACATTTCACCTTTAAAAGTGAAAACACATGCAAAAGCTAATACCCACCAGGATTTTATGTATCGATTGCTGTGCATCATTGTTGCCTAGCAACCCAGTGACCTTTATCTTAGAGAAGGGGAAAATTATATATCTGCATTTATATATAAACCTTTTTTATATGAATACATTTAATGAACTACATTAGAGTTTATACACATAAAATACCTCTTCACAATGGTATTAGCAGTGCAGAATATGATTTACTAATATTTTGTAAAAATACTTTGGAAGAAATAATATATTAAAAGTTTCCAAAAACAAAAATGTTTTACACAAAAAGAAAAGAAAAGAAATTTAAAATATAAAAATCAAAACATGATCTTTATTTTAACTGTCAATGCTAACTAATAAAAACTACTTAGAAGAACGTCATCAGAATCTTAATAGGAATTGCATTAAAGCTATATAGCGCTTTTGGTAATATGGCTATTTTGACAATATCAATTCTGCCTATGCAAGAACATGGGAGATTTTTCCATCTTCTAAGGTCTTTTTCAATTTCTTTCTTTAGAGTTGTCATTTTCATTGTAGAGGTCTTTCATCTCTTTTGTTAGATTGATTCCCAAATATTTTTGGGGGCTATTGTGAATAGGATAGTTTTCCTAATTTCTCCTTCAGATGAGGCTCTTCATAGAAATAGAAAAAGTAGACATGAAATTCAATTGGAAAAATAAGAGGCCCAGAACAGCCAAAGGAATCCTCAGCGAGAAAAGTGAAGCAGGAGGCATCACAGTACCTCTTAAGTACAGATCTTAAATTATAGTACAGAGCTATTGTAACAAAAACAGCATTGCCAGTATTGACACAAAAAGAGACATAAAAACCAATTGTACAGAATAGAAGACACAGAGGCAAACACACAGAAATAAAATTATACTAGCCAAAGGTGCCATAAACATACATTGGAGAAAAGATAATCTCTTCAACAAATGATGCTGGGAAAACTGGAAATCCATATGTAATAAAATTAAATTAGACACCTATCTCTCACCCTGCGCAAAACTCAACTCCAAGGGCATTAAAGAGCTAGACATTAGACAAGAGACCCTGTGCCTACTAGAAGAAAAAGGAGGCCATGTCAACCTAGGAACCAAATTCCTCAACAAGACTCCTAAAGAGCAAGGAGTGAAATCAAGAATCAATGAATGGGGCCTGGGTTTGTGGCTCAGTGGTGGAACATTTGCCTAGCCCATGTGAGGCACTGGGTTCAATCCTCAGCATAGAATAAAGAAAATAAATTTAAAAGTAAAGGTATTGTGTCCATCTACAACTAGCACAAAAAACGTATTTAAAAAAAGAATCAGTGAATGTGATGGTATCAAACCAAAAAGCTTCTTCACAGCAAAAGAAACAATCAAGAACGTGAAGAGAGAGCCTACAGAATGGGAGAAAATCTTTGCCACATGCAACTCAGAAAGAACATTAATCTTCAGGATATATAAAGAACTCAAAAAGCTTAACACCAAAAAAAAAAAAAAAAAACCCCAGAAAACAAACAAATGACCCATTCAATAAATGAACAAAAGAACTGAAAACACACTTCACAGAAGAAATATGATCAGTCAAAAAATATATGAAAAAATGTTCAACATCACTAGCAATTACAGAAATGCAAATTAAAACTACACTGAGATTTCACCTCACTCTAATCAGAATGGCAATTATCAATAATATGAGTAACAATAAATATTGGCACTTTTCCTAATTTCTCTTTCAGAGGATTCATCACTGATATATAGAAATGCATTTGATTTATGGGTATTGATTTTATATCCTGCTAATTTGCTGAATTTATTTATTAATTCTAGAAGTTTTCTGGTGGAAATTTTTGGATCCTCTAAGTGTAGAATCATGTCATTGGCAAATTATGATAGTTTGAGTTCTTCTTTTCCTATTCATATCCCTTTAATTTCTTTCGTCTGTCTAATTGCATTGTCTGGCTAGCATTTCAAGGACTATATTGAATAGCAGTGGTGAAAGAGGGCATCCCTCTCTTGTTCTCGTTTTTAGAGGGAATGCTTCCAATTTTTCCTCCATCTAGGATGATGTTGGCCTTGGGTTTAGCATAGATAGATTTTACAAAGTTGAGGTATGTTTCTACTATCCCTAGTTTTTCTGGTGTTTTGAACATAATAGAGTGCTGTATTTTGTCAAATGCTTTCTCTGCATCAATTGATAGAACCATATGATTCTTGTCTTTAAGTTTATTGATGTGATGGATTACATTAATTGATTTCCATATGTTGAACCAACCTTGCATCCCTGGAATGAACCCCACTTGATCATGGTGCACTAGTTTTTTAATATGTTTTTGTATGCAATGTGCCAAAATTTTATTGAGAATTTTTGCATCTATGTTCATCAGGGATATTGGTATAAAATTTTCTTTCTTTTATGTGTCTCCGTCTGGTTTTGGTATCACCTCATAGAATGAGTTGGGAAGGGTTCCCTCCTTTTCTATTTCATGAAATAGTTTTAGAAGTATTGGTATTAATTCTTCTTTGTAGGTCTTACAGAACTCGGCTGAAAATTCATCTGGTCCTGGACTTTTCTTGGTTGGCAGGCTCTTGATGGCATCTTATTTCCTTGCTTGAAATTGATCTGTTTAAGTTGTGTATGTCCTCCTGGTTCAGTTTGTGTAGGTCATATGCCTCTAAAAATTTGTCAGTGTCTTCAGGGTTTTCTATTTTACTGGAGTATAAATTAGTTTCTAATTATACTCTGTATTTAGATAGTGTCTGTCATATTTCCTTTTTCATCACAAATGTTAGTAATTTGGGTTTTATCTCTCCTTTTCATTAGAGTGGCTAAGGGTTTGTCAATTCTATTTATTTTTTCAAAGAACCAGATTTTTGTTTTGTCAATTTTTTGAATTGTTTCTTTTGTTTCAATTTCATTGATTTCAGTCTTGGTTTTAATTATTTCTTGTCTTCCACTTCTTTTGGTGTTGGTTTGTTCTTCTTTTTCTAGAGCTTTGAGATATAGAGTCAAGTCATTTATTTGTTGACTTTTTCTTCTTTTAATGAATGAGCTTAATGCAATGAGCTTTCCTCTTAGCACTGCCTTCATAGTGTCCCAGAGATTTTGATATGTTGTATTGCTATTTTCATTTACCTCTAAGAATTTTTTCTATCTCTTCCCTGATGTCTTCTGTTATCCATGCATCATTCAATAGTGTATTATTTATTTTTCAGGTGTTGAAGTAGTTTCTGTTTTTTAATCTGTCATTGATTTATAATTTTATTCCATTATGGTCAGATAAGATGCAGGCTAGTATCTCTATATTTTTGTATTTGCTAAGACTTACTTTGTGATGTATCATATGACCTATTTTGGAGAAGGATCCATGTTCTGCTGAGAAAATAGTTTATTCACTCATTGATGCAATATTCTATATATGTCTATTAAGTCTAAATTATTGATAGCTTTATTGAGTTCTATGGTTTCATTGTTTAGTTTTTGTTTGGAAGATCTATCCAGTGGTAAGAGAGCTGTGTCAAAGTCACCAAGTATTATTGTGTTGTGGTCTATCTGATTCTTGTAGTTGGGAAGGATTTGTTTAATATATGTAGATGCCCCGTTGTTTGGGGCATAGATATTTATGATTGTTATGTCTTGTGATGTATGATTCCCTTAAGAAGTATGAAATGTCCTTCTTTATCCTTTTTTACTAACTTTGGTTTGAAGTCCACTTTATCTGATATGATGATGGAAACTCCTGGTTGTTTGCGGGGTCCATGTGAGTGACACATTTTTTCACACTCTTCACTTTCAGTCTGCAAATGTCTTTTCCTGTGAGATGCCTTCTCTTGCTAGCAGCATATTTTTGGTTGTTTTTTTTTTTATCCAGTCTGTCAGTCTATGTTTTTTAATTGATAAGATTAGGCTATTCACATTCAAGGTTATTATTGAAATATGATTTATAATCCCAGTCATTTTGGTTTATTTCTGGTTTGTACCTTGACTTGGTTTCTCCTTTGATTGGCCTTTCCTTTAGTGTAGTTCCTCTCTTTGCATATTTTCATTGTTGGTTATCATTTCCTCCTCATGGAATATTTTGCCGAGAATGCTGTGTAGTGCGGGCTTTGTTGCTGTAAATTCTTTTACCTTTTGCTTATCTTGGAAGGTTTTTATTTCATCATCAAATCTGAAGCTCAGTTTTGCTGGATATAAGATTCTTAGTTGGCATCCATTTTCTTTCAGAGCTTGGTATATGTTGTTCCATGATCTCCTGGCCGTTAACGTTGGGGTTGAAAAATCTGCTGCGATCCAAGTTGGTTTCTCCCTATATGGAATCTGATTCCTCTCTCTTGTGGCCTTTAAAATTCTATCCTTATTCTGTATGCTGGACATTTTCATTATAATGTAACTTGGTGTAGATCTGTTGCAATTTTGTACATTTGTTGTCCTGTAAGCCTCTTGTATCTGATTTTCCAATTCATTTTTCATGTTTGGGAAATTTTCTGATATTATTTCATTGAAGAGATTGCGCATTCCTTTGGTTTGTAACTCTGTGCCTGCTTCTATGCTGATAAATTTAGATTTAGTCTTTTGATGCTATTTCATAATTCTTGTATGTTCTGTTCATGGTTTATTACCACCTTCACTATATAGTCAACTTTATTTTCAAGATTGTATGTTTTGTCTTCATTATTTGCGGTTCTGTCTTCCCAGTGATCTAGTGCTGGTGATGCTTTCTATCCAGTTTCTTATTTGATTTATTGTTTCCTTCATTTCAAGAATTTCTGATTGGTCTTTTTTTTTCACAATCTCTAGCTCTTTCTTAAAGTAATGTTTTATTTCCCTTATCTCTTTGTTGGTGTGATTGATGGTTTTCTTTATTTGTTCTCTTATCTCTTTGTTGGAGTAATCAATTTTTGCCTGCATTTGCTCACTTAAGTAATTCTTTATTTTGCAGATCATTTTAATTATGTACATTCCTAACTCTTTCTCTGACATTTCATCAACTGTGCTGTCAATGGGTTCTGTTATTGTAGTATCTTGGTTTATTTGGGGCACTTTCTTCCCTTGTTTTTTCATGTTGATTATGTATCTTCCTTTCTTGCAATGCCGATCTGAGGTATTGAGGTTTCTATTCTATAATCTTGTAGTGACACTACAGATTACCTGTATCTCATCTTGGAGTTTACTTCCAGTCCCCAGCACGTGTCCCCAGATGAACAATACTGCAACTAAAGATGGTGGCGGTGGTAGTGGAGGTAACTCAAGATGGCAGTGGGAGTGGCCCAAGATGGATGCAAACACTTTCAGGGTTGGGGCTAAAAGGGTGAGACTTACAATGGCTTTGGGCTGATTGATCAGAGATGCAGCACTTTGGTGGGCTGCTGCCTCTAGGCCCTGTCTGTTGCCCCAAGGTAGAGGCTAATACATAGGAAGAACTATGGGGATGGCTGCAGTGTACAAGATGGATGCAGGAAGAGAGCAACAGCTTGGATCCCCACTATGTGTAGGGGCAGTCCTGGGCCTGGGCTCTCACACAGACCTGTGAGGGCAGTCCTAGGCCTGATCTTGGCCTGGACTTCTTCAGGGATTCCAGATTGTAGGTCTAGCTGTGGGCCTGGGCTCCCATGGATCAGCAGGGGCTCTGGCACTGAACTGAGGGTGGTTCCAGGCCTCAGCTGCCAGGGTCCCAGAGGCAGTCCTTCACCTGGATCTGTGTTCCCCTGTGGGTTGGTGGATTGGTGGGTAGCAGTCTCAGGTCTGCCCTTGGCTGGGCTCCTGCAGCAGTCCCTAAAGGTGGTCCTGGGCCTTGGCCTGTGTCCTACCAGTAGGCAGGAACTCTGGTATGGCCTCTTGAAGAAATTGAGTTCTAAACAAAGGCAAGCAAATATAATGGTATGCCTGGGCTATAAGCACTTATTAATGCAATGACTTAAAATATCATAAGATATAATTACACTGAATGAAAGAATAAAGTAAACTAGTGTGTACCTTAAATATGTAAAAGTTGTTGCATGCCAATGAAACTTCAATAAAGTTGTTAAAAATGTATTACAGGGCACAATGTGGACATATAGAAGAGGATGGTTTTTTCTTACAGAAGATGAGATGTAGTGGAAAGGACTTTTAAAAACATACTATCAAACCAAATCACAACTTTCAATTTCAAAAGATTTTCACAGGAAACAGAGGGCACATTCAAATTGTATAATTTGAGAAGAGCTTAATAGAAGAAATATGTTCAAGAATGTGAGAAAGATAAACTATGAAAGATAGTTTAGTGGCCCTTGGCTAGTTGTTCAGGAAACACTTACTGCCCCTAGATAGAAAGTGGAAAGATGAAGGAGCTCCTGAAAGCTGGAAAGGAGGTGCCCTGCAAAAAGGGACTCCTAAATAGAACTTGAGATCTTAAAGCAAATATCCAACCTGCAGGGATCTTCCAAGGAAGGAGCAAAGTAAGAAAAATCCTAACTGCAACCTCCCTTCCCATACTGTTGGCCAAGTTAATTTCTTACTACAAGCTCAGTTTTCTCAAGATAAAGAAGAAATAATAATGTTTAATACATAGAGTTTCTGTTGTAGCACCCATTCAGACAGCTCCACCATCACCATCAGAGCAGCATGGAAAATGAATCCAGAAAAACAAATAGTTAATATACAGTATATTTATATTATAGTGTGCTTTCTACTTTCTGGTTCAGGATCAAAGGATGTGAAATTAAAAACAACTATCACAGAATTGAGTATTTTCTCTGGAAAACAATGATTATTTCAGAATTTTTGTTCTCCATATAAGGCCTAGTTTTTCCTGATTGGATAATATCAGTTCCTCTATTTTGAAAAATGGGGTAGAAAATGAACTTGACAAGCAGTTCCTTATGCCACAAGTTGACACACTATGGCTTATGATCCAATTTGTCTTACAACCTGTTTTTGTATAGTTTACTAGACATTTAATCAGTTTTTTTCATCCTATGAACTAAAGATCTGACACCAACAATGTAGAGGAGAAAAAGGTTATTTGGGGTTCTGGTTTCACAGGTCTCAGTCCATATGTGGCCAACTCCATTGCTCTGGGTCTGAGGTGAGGCAGAAAATCATGGTGGAAGGGCATGGAGGAGGAAAAAAGTTCAAGACATGCAAACAAGAAATCACAGAGAACTCCGCTCACCAGGGACAAAATATAAACCCCAAAGGCACATCCCCAGAAACCTGCTTCCTCCAGCCATACTCTACCTGCCTAGAATTATTGCTTACTTAATCCATAGTGGAGCATTAATCCACTAATTAGGTTAAAGTTCTCATAACTCAATAATAATTCCACCTCTGAAAATTCTTGAATTATCTCACATGAGTTTTAGGGAGATACCTCATATCTAAACCATAACATTCTGTCCCTAGCTCCAAAAAAGCTCATGCCCGTTTAACAATGCAAAACACATTTAGTCCATTTTCAGGAGTTACCATAGTCTTAACAGTGCCACCACTGCCCAAAATCCTAGTCCAAAGCCTCCTCTGAAACTCAAGGCAAACTCTCATTGTGATCCCTTGTAAATTAGGAGAAAGTTACATATGTCCAATATGTAATAGCACAGAGTAAACATTTCCATTCCATGAGGGAGAAAGAGGAGCATAGAAAGAAGAAATGGGACCAAAGCACGACTGAAATCCAACTAGGAAAACAAATTCTGTAGCTCCATGTCCTGCTACTGGAGCATGTGGAGCATGTGGCATTCTAAGGTTCTTTCCAAAAGACTTGCATAGCTCTACCCCTATGGCCTTGCTAGTTGCAGCCCACATGGCCTTTCTCTTGGCTTGTCTGCTTGATTCCTGCAGCTTTCCTTGGTGGATACTCCATGTTACTAGTATCTCCTAATCTCAGGGATTTCCACTGCAGCTGCGGCTTCCTTCTCACATCTCCATGCATCACCCTTTCAGGGACTACCTTTAAGGACTCTGATTCTCTATGCTTTTCCTGGCCTTCCAGACCCTCTTTTGAAATCTTAGTGGAAGCCTCCAAGACTCCTTAACTTCAGTCCTACAATCTTGCAGAGCCAGCAGCACCATGTCATTGATGCCAAGGTATCAAGCAGTGGCCAAGCCTCCTGGGACCACAGGTGAAGTAGTCTCTGAGAACTTGGGTTGCTGAGAATGATGAAAAAACTTCCTACATCCTTCCCCACAGTGAAAGAAGGATGGCACCCATGGTCTCTTCTCAAAGGAATTTTTATTTTCATACTTATTTTTGTGGGATGGTACTAGAGATTGAACTTAGGGGCACTCGACCACAGAGCCACATCCCAAGCCTTATTTTGTATTTTATTTAGAGACATGGTTTCGTTGAGTTGCTTAGCACCTCATTTCTGCTGAGGCTGGCTTTGAACTCACAGTCTTCCTGCCTCAGCCTCCCAAGCTGCTGGGATTACAGGCATGTGCCACTGCACTCACCTAATTTTTATACTCTTGAGCCTGAGATGGGTATTGGATTTCCAATTCCTGAGATACTGTAAAGTTAACTTTCCTGTTGTTTCTGGGTAAAGTGCTTAGCATTTCTTTAGTGACTATCATCTAACCATCACACATTCCTTAAGCTCCACTTTTACTCACAATTTTATGGCTAATTGCAAGGTTTTCAAATCTTTCCACTTTGCTTTCTGTTCTTGATTATCGCAGTAAATTTGACTGAAAACTGCCATTAATAATCATACCACCACCTGAACATTGCACTGCCTTGAAATTTTCTTCACCAGTTTAATTAAATTCAACCTCTTTAAATTCAACCTCACAGCAAGTCTCAGAACATGGGCAGACTGTAAACAATTTCTTAGCCAGAATGTAACTCAAATGGCTTCAAGTCAAATTCCAAATTCCCTCCTCCTTCTATGAAACCTCATTAGTCCTGTCTTTACTGTCCACAGTCCTATTGGCATTCTGGTTTTTTGTGTTTCCACCAGAATTGCTCATTAACCTCCACTTACAAATTTCTAAAGCATTTCCAACTTGCATCTCTAAATTTTCAAAATTTCTCTCCCCACAAACCAGCTCCAAGTCCAAAGGCTTCTGAATCACATGGTCAGATTAATCATAGAGATGACCCCATCATTCTGTGTCAATTTCTACAATTTCTATTTCAGTCAGCTTTTGCTTTGCTGTTACAAAAAGACCCAAAACTTTTCCTGGAGGAGGAAAAGTTTATTTTGGCTCATGGTTTCAGAGGTCTCAGTGCATAGACAGACAATCATTGTTCTGGGTCCAAGGTGAGGCAGAATATCATGACAAAAAGTATGAAGGCAGAAAGTAATTCAGGACATGGCAACAAAGAAACAGAGAGAGCTCCACTCATTAAGGACAAAATATAAGCCCCAAAGGCATGCTTCCAGTGAACTATCTACTCCAGCCATACCCTAGCTGCCTGCAAGTAGGTTAAAGCTGTCATAACCCAATCATTTCAACTCTGAAAAATTTTGCATTGTCTAACAGGTGTATTTTGGGGGAACACCTCATATCTAAACCATAAGACCAGGTAAAAAAAAATTAAATGGTTAGAAAAATTATCAAAATAATAATAATATTTTGTGACATGGAAATTATCTGAAATTAAATTTGTGTATATATTTTAAGCTTTCATGAAACTAGACATACTAGCTATATGTACATGGTCTGTGACTACATTCACATTACAGTGGCAAAGTATTTGCCCACAAGTGCAAAAGTCTGTACTTTAACCATTTACAGAAAAAAATTTACTGACCCCTATTCTATTATAAAGAAACTAGATATTTGTAACAAGATTCCAGGGAGTCCTTACCACTGGACTTACCACTTCTGTGATTCCTAACATGTAAATCACTTTCTACAAGTCCAGTTTTCTCAAGACAAAAAGGGAATAATAATGTCAACCACATAGATTTGCTATTAAGAATGAAATCACAGAACAGAAGTAAAATAGTAGTTAACATAGAGACTAACACAAAAAATATGATTTCTGTCCCTCAATTACAGGTAAAAATATTATACAACATCAACAAACGCAAGTCTTCCTTTCTTTTTATTTATCTCTTTCTCATTTTAGCATTTACTAAATACATCTCTGTCTTCTCTTGACTCCAACTGGTGTCAGAGAATACCTGCCTACAGATACTAGATCCTATCACCTCTTGACCTGCTTAGATAATTAGTTCTTATCTTTTAGTGTGCTTACAAATCACCTGAGCATTAAAATACAAATTTTGTGAGCTCATAAATAAATCTGCATTTTAAAATTACTTTAAAAACTTCGGTATCACTCTACCTATCTCTCTCTATCTCCCTCCCTTCCTTACTAACATTTTTAAATCTATTTTTATGAAATCCTTCTCTTCTCTTAGTCATTTATCTTAAAAAAATAAAGTAGCATTTCTATTGTCTTAATGTCCTTTCTAGCTACTATTTTTACCATCAAATTCCTGACACATGCAATCTATAATACATCTGGAGCTACTTGGGGAACTTTTGATTTCTGTGTTTATAATTTCCTGTACCACCTCTCACCTTGCATTTATTTCTTTCTTGAACTTTCTCACTGAGTCTGAGAGTGAGAGAGAGATAGTCTTTTCCCTCTGAATTCGAAACTAGAGGGACACTGACTTGACCTGTACAGCAGCCATCTTTCTACTGATATGATATTCTTTCTAATAGTGGAACCAACAGACAGGAAGTAGAGCTCAGACATGCAGAGAGAAAACAGGTCCTAAAGCTGTCATTTGAGCCTCTGGCATGCAATTTTATCTAGAATAAGTTTATCTTGCATTCCAAAATGATGTATGACTAAGAAATAAAGATCATGTACATTTAAGAAATTCATTTAAGTGACTACTATATGAACCAGTAGTCCCATTTCTGTATATATATCAAAAGAAAATGAAATCAGTATATCAAAGAGGTATTTTCACTTCCATTATTCACAATACCCAAGACATGGAAATAATTTGTGTTCACCAATGGATGAATGGACAAGAAAATTGTTGCATGTTTGTATATGGGCACACATGCGTGCACGTGTGCACACACACACACAGAAATATTATTCATCTCCCAAAAGGAGCACATCCCACCATTTTCTATGACATGGATTAACCAGAAAGACATTATTCTAAGTGAAATGTCAAACACAAAAGAACAAATACTGTATGACCTCATTTCCATGTGAAATCTGAAACAGTTAAACTCAGGTTAGAAGAGATTTATACGTAGAAGAAAGGGGGAAATATTGGTCCAATGGTACAAACTTTTGGTTATAAAATGAGTAAGTTCTGGAGACCTATTTTATAGCATGTTGACCATAGATAATAATATTGTATTGAATACCTTAAATTTACTAGAAGAATAGGTTTTAAATGTTCTCACCTCAAAAAAAATGGTAGCCAAAATTTTCAGATTTAAGCCAATAAATTTGCTTAGCTTTACCTATCTGAATGGGACTTTCAGTTCTTATAATCTTAAATGTTCTAATTACATCATGATATGAACACTCAGCAAGGCTAGATTTTGCATTAAGCTGAATACCAAGGATGTGGACAGGCTCTATGACCAGCCTCACATACCCAGAGTCAGAGTCAAGAACTACAATCAAGTAGATATTCTCTTTTAGGACTGAGACAGAAATTTTGAGGTGACTTCAGAGTCCATGCCTCTAATGCCTGCCTCAAGAGTAGAGACCTGAAGGAAAGTCCAATGGGAAGACCCTGAGGTGAGAAAGTAATCAGAGGAAAAACTCAAGGAGTAGAAAAACTAATCTGACACCACCTCGTTTTAAAGAAGTAGTTGATAGAACTGAAATGTTATGCCTAGGGAAGAGATTTCTGGATGAAGAGAAGAGTAGCTGGATCTATTACAATGTAAATGCTTGCCTCATATTTGTGAATGATCAGTAATTTAATAAATGGCATCCCCCTAACTAGATTATAAATCTCCTATGAGAGGAAATTATACTTCCCTCCGTCCCTTCAGAACCTATTACCATGTTTTGCATAGAGTGAAGTCTCAGTAAATATTTAGTGGTTGATTATATTTCATTCATAGTCTCATTATGGTTCTAGATACAGATCCTATATCTAGCTAGATATAGGCCTTCTAGCTAGAAGCAGAGGCCAGGATTTGGGAAACAAGTAAAGAACTCTCTTTCTCATCTCCTCTTCTGGCTCACCCTTGTCTCCCTAGACTGTTCTGGAACTAAAGAACATTTTCACCTTCTTATCTCCAATGACCTTCCCCTCCAGTCCACTCGACCTGTCCACTGTTCCTTGTGCTGGCATTCCCCATACTTCTTGCATTGCCCTACTACTAAGATTTTAGACTTAGAAATTCTGATTTCTAAGCTAATCATCCATCCATGACTCTAAACTAGCATTATTAAGACTAAATTTATCATCTTATCATCTAAATTTGTTCACTGTTTCATTTTACATACTTTCAGTTACCAGACTATTACTAACCTGTTAACCAGTATTTAAAACCTCCAAGTCATCACTCTTCCTAATTCAAATGCTTACTTAACAAAAGAATCTTATTTTTTTCCCATTACATCATCTGTCTTATTTGAACTATCATCTCCATGACTCCATGACTCCATCACCATACTTTATATTCTTCATATCTGTTTTCTGCATTCTAGTTCATCTCCTTACTTTCCTCTTCACACTCCAACAACTTTTTCATACTGTTCCCAGATTAGTCTTTCTAATGCCTCACTCTAATTATGTTTACTTACCTTACTCCTATAGAACCAATTAAATCTAAACCCTCTGGTTTTTTTACACAAAGTTTCTAAGAAGTTGATCCCTATCTATTTTTACCAGCATGATTTCCAACAACTGCCAGAGAGTAGCCCTCTGCTTCAGTTTCTTCTATTCAATACCTCTTGTACTTTTAGCCCCTCAACTTTCCATTGTTCTTGTAGCTTCAAGCTCTAGCTTAATTATCACCTCTGTCTTGCAGTCTGCTCTGATCTCACCTCCTACGAATCAGATAGTAAATTTCTCTTCTTCCAAACTTTATCAGTTTCTTTCTCTTGTGTTACTCTTACTAATTCCAAATATTTTGATAGGAATGGATAAATTTGAATGATTTTGTTATTAAAGCATATAATGTAACAAAACCTTACATCTTACATTCTGTTTTGGCTAGTCCTTCATTGATTATAAAATATTAAATACCTAATATGTATTATGGATGGGGATACAATAAATATCAAGATGGATTTGTCCTATCCTCATGGATTAATTATGCATAGAAAAGTATTTTGATAAACAAATAACTAACAAGTAATTTATTAATTAAAATTGTGGTAAGTACTAAAATGTATAAAGTCCTATGTGGATTTAGAAGGTAGAAATATAAGGTGATCTTGTTTTATTTTTGAAAATATTCTCCCAAAATGGAGTCATATTCATTCAATCTGTCTTAAAAATATTTGGTTATTTGGTAGAAACTATTTTCTTTGATTTATAGCATGAGCTAGTTATTATGAGTAAAGACAATGATACCTGAGATACAAAGTTGGAAATTAAATTTCTGCTCCTGAACTACTAAAACTGATTAGTTTACCTCAATTCTAAGCCAAAGTATTGTCTTTTTTTCCTTGTTATTTTATTCTAAAGCAGCTATTTTTTGCTTTTACTGATTACAAAGAGCCATCAACCATGGCCAGCGATCTCCAGCAAAAATAAGAAGAGCAAAAACATAAAAAGGCAAGTGATTCATTACTAAGCCTGGTGCCAGCTTTAAGGGAAAAAGCCCTTTCTGACTTAAGCTAGCAGGCACAATAGCACATTATTCCCAAAGGAGTTATGACTTGAGATTTCTGAATGGGCTTACCACCAGTCTCAGCTGGCAACCTACTATGCATGCACAGGCATGTAAACTCTTTGAATATGTGTTTTTCTCTTTCCAGAAATTGGGACTATTCCTAGTCTCCCCATATTCATCAAAAAACAAAATTAGATTCTCATTTTCGTCCTCTCTCATGAAACTAAAACTTTAAACTGCAAAAGTATAACATTCCCTCCTTCTTTTTTAACCAGGAATTTTCTTTTTCAAATGCAAGGTGCCATATATGCTTTGGCATCTATGATTATCAGCACATGATTAATAAGAATTATAAGTTACAGGCCATTAATGGTCATATAAATGTAAACAAGAAAGCCACCATCAAGGCCATTTTTATAATGTGGTATGTGGATGGAAGAAAGGCCACAAGGACAGGCAGCATGCCAGGTAGAGACGGCCCCATTGGGAATGAGATCACCCAGCAGAATAATCCTTACAAAAGTTATTAGGAGGGACTAGTTATTCTATGGCCTTGAATTAAAGGGAAAATGTAGTCAATTAACAAGAGCCATGGTTGTTGTATCCTATAATCAAGTGTTGTTTACACATCATTGAGGACTATGAAGGACACGTAAGGCATATAAGAAATTTTCCACAGTGAGACATGAATGTGTTGCCCCTGTGACAGGGGGTAAAAAGGAAGTGCAAAAATAAAATGTGCTTTTCCATGTATTTGCCCCTTTTTCACAAGGAAAAGAAGTATTTTCATGGCAAGCATATTGGAGACATTGTTGAAGAACAGTTCTTCTGCACATAAAGGTTACCTCTGTGAAACTGCCAAGGTCAATGCCCTGGTCGGTTATCTGCCAAGGAAGTGCCAGTGGTGGAATCTGTGCTGTGGCAGGCATGGAGGCAGGCTTTGCTCTCCCACCCTCCTTCTGAATCACCGTTCTTTGCTCCTTTGTACCAGAGTTGTCACTCTTCCCCCTGTGCCCTCCCTTCTCATTGGTGGGGTCTCTTTCCTTACATATGAGCTGAATGTTCTGTTGTTTGCCAGGAAGCTGGGCCTGCTGAATGCTGATTTCATGGAAGTCACACAGAGAGGCAAACAGTAATTTTCAAAGTAATCTACATAAAAAGTGACCTTGCAAAGCATAAAGTGCTCAGCTTGGACCATGATGTGCTTATGCTTAAAAGAGCTGGGGGTATATATTATACACAGTATAGATACAGATAGATATATCTATAGCTATATAAAAGCAGATAAACATATATACATGTGTGTGTGCATGTATGTATATAAGTATGCAAGTACTCATAAACACATATAGTGAAACATATATAATATACTGTATATACACAAGAACATACAACCATAGATATTTCCTTTAACATACACATTTATACATATATAAGTATGTTTTTATTTCCATTTTTTAGTGAATTGAAATACTGTCTTTTTTTATCTCATAGCTTATTTTTTGTCCCTTTGAAAGAACCACAGAAAAAGCACAACTGCAAATTAAGTTGTTCCGTTTATTTAATCTCTTTTGTCATCTGTTCAGACTACCTGATATCCACTCTCCAGGGTCTGATACAGAGTAAAATTATATTTGAATTCTGTTATTTTGACATATAAAGTGAAAAGTACTATTCCAAAGAAGCATGTAAATATGCAAAGATACTTTCCTTGTGAACAAGATATTCCTATAGTCATTTGGATATTTTATTACATCCTGTACATTCTGCAGGCTTCCAATGTAAAGCATTTTGACATATGTCATATCTAACTGTGACCCTTTTGGCATCCATTCAAGTTATTTTTATGTTGAGGCTTTACAGGAATTAAAGGGGATTAGGTAATCATTCATATTAAGCCATTTCTTTTTACCCTAAACAACTCTACAAGGTGAGCTGTCACTTACCTGTAAGTCATTTATCATTAAATGTACATGAATTGATAAATGCACAGGGTCAGCATTGCTTGATGGTAATTTTTTTTTTTTTTAGGCAGAGGGAAGGATTTCAGGGTTATACTATGAATAATGCAAGGGTCATAGATACAATTATTCAAAATCTCAGAAAACACAGGGATTATTCAAAATGAAAACCATCCTTTTATATCTTAATATTAATTAGTCATCTATATTATAATAACATGTAATCTAATTTTTCTTTTCCTAATGACACATATCTTCTTAATAATGAAGATAAAAACTACCAAAATTGTTTTATTTAATGTTACTTGCTTCTATACTTTTGACAGTCCAAAAAATCAGAGTGAGTTAACTTCACAAAATAGAGAAGCATATTTGTTGAAAAATTCAATAACCAACTGACACTAAATTCCAAATTGTGACTAGGGTAAGTATTAAGAAATGAGATATCTATGTTAGTAATGTGATTACCCTGTAGACATTTTTCATATGTTGTTACTCATTTTTTTCCTACTGCTTTCACTAATGAAACCAGTAGAAGTCATCAACATTTCAAGTCTGATAGGAAGTCAGATAGCTCAGAATCTGTAATGGGAAATAAAGGCTCAGTGTATGTCGTCTGCTCAGCTCGGCTCAGCCCAGAAATACAAACAACTAAAGGCCATTTGGCACTCTGTCAGCAATCTTGGCAGAGATTTGAAAGATCGAATGGAGATGAATTCTTAATGACTTCCTAACATTTAGGTGGGGGCTCTTTCCAGAAGGAGATTGAGACACAAGTATTTTAATTACAGAATAAAGAATTTGAGTACTTTGAGACTTCTCCCTGTCAGGATGGAACTATAGAAAGTCAATTCTCAGCAAGACATGAGATTCCTCCATTAGACTTAAAAGAAAGCAAAGGAGTTGCTAATAGAAATTGTTTAATATAAATTTAACACATCAGTTTCTTTCAACAAAGAGCATTCTTGTTGGGCATCTTCTGAGATGCCTAATACTTAAAGGGAGCTGTGCAGTTTTCCGGAGTCTTCTCTGGTCTAGGATATAAATAGCCCTTTCTGATCAATTTTAATTGGCAATTACATTAATATTTGATGATATTTCTCTTAAGTTTACTAGTCTCTATATGGTCGCATTTTAATTTTAAGATGTGAAATATCACATGCTAGATTAAGTATCCCTTGCTTAGTTTTGTGTACTTTGGTTTTTTTTTTTTTTAATAAGTCATCACCAATTATGAGTTCTAGGATGAGGCTATCTTTCTCTGTGCAACCACACTGTTCTTTAAACTAAATTAGTCATATTCTTTATTTCCATTAGAGTCCCCAAGTATCTGCTCCAAGAGAACTCTCTCGTTGCTTCTTCCAGATTCAGCTGCAGCCATCTATATCTGCACTTTCCAATGTGGAAATCACTAGCCACAAGAGGCCATTTAGCACTTTAAATGTGACCATTCTAAGTAGACTTGAGATATGAATATAAAATACACACTGAACTTAGAGGATGCAATGTGAAAAAGAATGCAAAGATCTCAATAAGGTTTTCGTATTTTACATGTTAAATAGTAATGTCTTAGGATATGTTGTATAAAGCTAAACGTATTATTAATATTAATTTCACCTTTGTACTTTCACTTTTTAAAAAATGTAACTCCTAGACAATTTGTCACATATATAGCTCAAATATGCATCTATTAGACAGTGCCATTCTATAGCAAGCAGTCAATACAGCTACAAATCCTAAGCAATCACAGGAAATGCCCAGCCCAGTTGGTAGGTTTTATGCAGTCTACAGAGTATCTTTCACATAGGAGAGTATAAGAGGACCATGCTAGGCAGTGTTGCTTAACGTCTGAAAGAGAGCTCTCAATATTGGCAATATTGCCACAATCACCAAGGAAAAAGGATTCCACTTGTCCCTCTAATTATCACTATATGATACTAGCACCAATTCATAAAAGATTTTAGAGTAGAAAAAAAATTCTTCTCTTTTTATAAGGACTGATTTAGATTGATGATTACATTTACTTACACAGAAATAAAAAAGAAAAACTTAACCAATTATCAATTTTTGCTCAGTTCTGCAATGCTAAGCTAACAGCTTGCTGCACTTCTTTAATCTCTATCACAATCTATAGATAAGTACTGCTATAGTCATTTTACAGATGAGAAAACTAAGCCCAGACATAGTAAATAATTAGCCCCTCTTCACAGAGATTGACAAGGGAAGGTTTATTTGACTCCTAAGTAGTTCTTTTTAATCATGTAACTGCACTGCCTTTTAGTGCATGAATTATGTACACCAAAGCCAGATGGCACATATGTTCTAAATTTGCAAAACATTTCATCTGCCTGGTGAAAAGTGTGAACAAGAAGAGAAGGACATGATTAGTCATCCTTCAATATAAAAATGCAGAATTGTACTTGATGTGCCCTTTTCCCTAAGCATAGAATAAGAACCTGATGGAAATAAAGAGCTCAGATAAACATAATTTTAAAACAGAATAACAAACTTATGAACCAAAAGAATACGATTCTGTTTAAAAGCAAAGAAATATATATGTTATCAATTTAAAAATTTGTCTTTCCCAACTATTCTCAAGGAAAGTATGTATTTCTGCCTACGTACTTCTAAAATGTTTATATTTGTTTGACGCACAAAGTCTGAAGTGTAAATTTCATTTGCTTGCCTTCTTACATGCCCTTGATACTTTCTATTTTTCCTTTGAGAATTCCTACTAAATTAACTTTAAAATGCATGAATTTTTCCTTTCAGCATTGAAGTCCATCTGTTGTGTACAAAATCAGAGGCAATAAACTGGTAGGGATTTTTAGATAATTTGCATAATTTGCTCTTTTGAACAAATATACCTATATTATAAAATAACAGGTGGTCAGCTCAGGATACAAAAAAATAATGTGTTCAACACACAAATTAACAGATTTCATTTTAGGCACTGCAACAAGGCTGCCAAGCCTAGTAATTAATTTCTTAATGTCAGAAAAAAAAATGAGCTTCTTTTATAAGGACTATATTAAGTGTGCTTTTAAGATAAACAAAATTAAAGTTGATATATATTCTAAAATATATGCATATTAATCTAAGTTGAAGAGTAAGTTCCTTTTGGATATACTTTCAATAGTTTTATATATCTTATCTTCATTCTGTATCAATTCCATCCTTGCCAATTAAATCTATGTGATTTTAATCACAAGCCATGTATTCTTTATTTATAATTTTCAAATATCTCTATGAGAATTAAAACAAGAAGAGCTATAAAAAACTTTCTACAAATATTTGAATGAACGCATACATGATAATGACTTAAATAAATGACAAAAAATTAAGAAAATCAGTGTAAACTCAACATATGTAAAACAAGTTTAAATTAGGTTAAATAATTTTAACTATAGAAAATAAACTGAAAGAATACAATGTATGAAATTAAACATTATAATCAGTTTTAAATACTTTCTCCTTCAGTCCCCTGACAGAGAGGACTGTTGATTCCTAAGACCTCACATAATGTAATTTTTAGAGTCTAGCTTAATAAAATGATATATAAAGCTATTCATGAATTAAAATGTTACCTACTTTCCCACATCCTGAATTATTTAAAAATTTTTTTCTTCTTATTTTTGAATGCCCTCTCTGGAAACCCAACACAACCTCGGTAAAGGAGTGGCATAAAATGCCCTGGCCTTCCAGTTTTGTGGGGTGGAAACAAAGAAGCAAACTTGTTATCAAATATTGCTTATTATTCAGTCTTTTATGCTTTACTCTTTTTCAGATAATGAAGGACTTATTAAAGGTCTGTATTTTTTTAATATTGGACTTTGGATCCTTTTTGCCTTTAGGACAAAATTTGGAGGATGTGTGTGAGACCAATGGCAATGACAGGCAGATGGCATCTCTGTTCACCTTGATGAGCACAGATCAGGATAGGATATTAACATTGCAAAGGTTTTCACCTAGGAGATATCAACTCTTGAAAATCTCTCTACCTATGGGGGAAAAAAATTAAAGTTCTAACTAACTTGGAGCCCTAATAATTTCCATGTCTATTTCCCATTCTATAATCTGGCTTTTCATATATTCATTGTTCTATCAAGCTGTGTTAGTTAGCTCTCCATGACTATAAGAAATATCCAAGATAAATCAATTTAAAAAGAGGAAAATTTGGAGAGCTGGGTGTAGTGGCACACACCTATGATCCCAGTGACTGGGAAGGCTGATGCAGGAGGATCACAAGTTCTAGGCCAGCCTTAGCAACTTAGCAAGGCCCTAAGCAACTTAGTGAGACCTTGTCTGAAAATAAAAAAACAAAAAGTGTTTGGGGGAAAAAAAAAGTGTTAGGGATGTAGCTAAGTAGGTAAGTACCTTTGGGTTCAATTCCTGGGGATCAAAAAGAAGAAGGGGGAGGAGGAGGAGGAGGAGAAAATTTAGGTTTCAGTTGATGGTCCCCACTGGTTTGGGGACCTAGGGCAAGGTAACATTTAATGGTGGGGAGTGCATAGCTGAGCAAGCCATTTACCCCATGGCAGTCAGGAAGCAAAGAAAGACAGAGTTCCATGATCCCCTTTAACTGCATGCCCCCAATGACCTAACTTTTTCCCAGTGGGTCCCACCTCCTGAAAGTTCCACTATCTCCCACTAGTACCATGGGTAGAGGACAAATCCTTCCTCACATGAACCTTTGGGGGTCACTTATCCAAACCATAAAACAAGATTTGGTCTTACTGATTAAGGATCTGTTTTTATATGGCAGGGAAGAGAGTCGACAAAAAAACTTATCTGTGATATGAATTGCAAATGTTGCTTTCCATTTCATTGTGTTTGTTTTTTCTCTTACATGGAAAAAAAACATTGTTCTTTCCTTGTATAGATATTTTTGTTATGTGTTATATTTAGGAAGATTATCCTCAGTATCAAATTATTTAAAAATTTTTCCCAGGGTCTTTTTAGACAATGCTAATGGTTTCATTTTCTTAAATATTTAAATATTCATCCACTTGAAAGTTACCCTAATGTAAGGTATAGACTCAGGTCTTCTAGTTTTCTTCAGATGGTTTTTCAGTTGTCACTATATCTATTAAACAATAATTCATCTTTCAATTTACCATTTGAGATGCCATATGTATTATATATTAAGTTTCCATTTGAAATTGGGTTTATTTCTAGACTTTTCCATTTTGTTCCCTTGATCTCTGCCAATTCATGCATTAGTACTGTGGGTTTTTAAATTATTGTAACTTCTCAGTATTTTGATATCTACTAAGATTAGTTATCCTTTTGTTTGATTTTTGAAAATTTCCTGGATACATTTTCTTGCTTACGTTCCCATATAAAATTAGAAATTAGCTTGTGTAACTTCAAAAGGTATTCTATTGGTACTTTTTATTGGCATTTTATTATTGAGGTTATTAAGACAGAATTAAAATCTTTATGGACAGAGTCTTTGTAGTTTAGAACTGTAGCACATTTCTTTTTATTCAAATGTTCTAGCTATAATTGTCTCTGGAGAATTTTTATAATTATCTTCTTATATAAATTATACATATGTCAATTTAAATATCTTCCTAGTTGTCTTTTTAGCTGTCATGGAAAATCTCTATTTTTACTGTTTGTCATTGACTAGATTTTCTTTACCTATCATTTTATTTTTAATAAAACAGTTGTTTGGGTTTTTTGTGCGTAGAATAGATTCATGACCTATGATATAATAAAAAATGCAGTTATTTTATTTTAATAGGTGAGTTAAAATAACATTTATCAATATGATAGCTCTAGATGGCTTTAGTTGTTAAATTATTGATATCATTTTCTGTTTACATATCTTTATTTTTTATGTTTATATTCTATATTCTTTTCTCTTTTTTTGAACCAAGAATTGAATCCAGGGGCGCTTAAACACTGAGGCACATCCCCAGCCCTTGTTTATATTTTATTTAGAGACAAGGTCTAGCTAAGTTGCTTAGGGACTTGCTAAATTGCTGAGACTGGCTTTGAACTTGTAATCCTTCTACCTCAGCCTCCTGAGCCACTGGGATTACAGGTGTACACCACTGTGCTCAGCTGTTTACATATCTTTAAAAGATAATTCACTGCTTTTGTTTTTGGTGTACATTTCTTTTAAAAATTGAAAAATAATGCATTTTGTACTACTGGTTAGCTTTATAACTTTTTGTGTTATTTTATTTCTTTTTGGATAATAAATTTCCAAATTCCTTTTGAAAAAAAAATGGATATACTTTCTCTACACTCCACTCCACTTGATTTTAGTATTTTAATATCTTTATACCTTTTTTTTAGCTTTTGAATTTGTGCTGATATATTTAAACTACTTAATTTTACAGATGTACCTTTCTGTCATCAGCTGGTATAACAAAGGAAAATTGGAAATAACAGAACCTTCCATCTTCTTTCTCCTTTACCTCCTAGGTTTTTGTTATTACTTTCCCCACCTTCTACTTTGTCTTTTGGTTATGTTGTGGTTGTCCATTAAAATAACCTAGGACATTTTGAAAATTACCACTAACTACATACCAGCACAAAACTTTTGAAGAAAGATGTGTGAGCATGGTTTGGGGGGGGTCCTGTTGTGACCTACAAGCTCCACAGGTGGTTGTAGTGGTATGCAGCCAAGCTTGAGAACCACTGATTCCCACCATTTTTATGTGACTGCTTTTATTCATTCTGCAAATTCACATTCTATCATCTGGTATCTACGTCTCCCCAAAGCTCCACAAAGAGGCAAATGCTTCAGTAAGTTGTGCAGTTGTGCTTTCTAAAATGTTTTCTGTATTTCATGGCAATTGACAATTTGCCTAATGTTTGACAATTGCCTAATGTTTCATCACAACATTTTCTTGTGAGAGGTTTCCTTTTTAACACCTTCTGCCCTAAAACCCACTCTCCATTCTTTTCTTTTTCTTTTTTTTTTTTTTTTTTTTCTCTGATTAAATTTTATGCTGGCTCAATTTTATTTCACCTTTTAAGGAGATGGGGTTTTAGCAGGGAAGAGAATTTCATTGAGACCAGGCTTCATGGACAAACAACCTGTACAGTACTTAAACTTGCCCTTTGTGCAAAAGGGCTCTATGTTTGGTTTAGTGCCTGGTGTCATCATTTTAAAATTCTTAATAAATTTTAAACAGAGACCCCACATTTTCATTTTGTACCATCCCCTGAAAATTATGTAATAAATCCAGCCTTGATGAAAAGCAAGGGGAACTGTAAGCCTTCAGAAATTTTCCTTGTAACCCTAATGAACATGAGCAACGTAGGATTTTAATAAAATTTTGTTTCCTACTGTAGCTGAAGACACACTCACACTTTCCTAGACATGTAGCTTCTTCAAGGTGTGGTTCCCAGTTTAGCCTTGCCTCATTTAATTCCTGGAAGGAAATCAGATCAAAAGAAGGTCATAGAAACAGTCTGTGAATTGCATTTCAGTTGTTGCAGACAAGGGATTTAGGACAGGCATATTCTTCATTGTTTTTCAAGGTTGGAAAATGAGAGTTCTTTGCTTCCTACCCATGTTGACTGTACTGCTTTGTCAGTCCTCTCACCATCTGGGGGGCTTAATTAAAAAAACAAAAACAAAACCAAACAAACAAAAACAAACAAACAAACAAAATCCACTGGTGTTTAGATATAAGGTGTCCCCCAAAAGGTCAAGTGTGAAAGAATGAAAAAATGTTCAGAGATGAATTATTAGGTTCTGAGAGGTGTAATCTAATTGGTGAATTAATCCACTGATATGGTTTAACTGGGTAGTAACTATAGGCAGAGTGTGACTGAAGGAGATGTCACTGGGAAGGAGTGCCATTGGGTTTTATATTTTATCCCTTGTGAGTGAAGCACTCTCTGCTCTCCATTGCCATGCCTTTCCACCATGATGTTCTGTCTCACTCTGAGCCCAGAGTTATGGAGTCAGCTGACCATGGACTAAAGGATTCCTCTGAAACCTTGAGGCAAAATGAACTTTTTCTCCTCTTCATTGTTCTTGTCAGGTATATTGATCACAGTAACACAAAACTTAATTTAAACAACTGGTATTTGCAATTTGAGTTTTTATTTTCCTTGCATTCTTTTGACTGGCTTAGAGAAGAAGGAAAAGGGAAATACCTGAATTTACAAGGCCATCTTTAAAAAAATATTCAATTTTCTGTGTCATTGTGTCTTATGTATATCTTTTGTAGGCAACATATAACTCAATAATTTCTCTTTTCACTCTATGTGGAGGCCAAGGGAAGGTTATTCCACTTACATTAATTGAGAATATTAGTTAATTTCTTTCCTATATTCTCTCTTATTTTTTTTTCTTTTTGGTACCGGGAATTGAATTCAGGGGTACTCGACCACTGAGCCACATCCCCAACCCTATTTTGTGTTTTATGTAGAGGCAGGGTCTCACTGTGTTGCTTAGCACCTCACCATTGCTGAGGCTGGCTTTGAACTCGCAATTCTCCTGTCTCAGCCTCCCCGAGTGCTGGGATTACAGGTGTGCGCCACCGCGCCCAGCTTTCTTTCCTATATTCTTATCTTCTAGTGTGATGCTTTTAATTGAATTTTTCTTCTCTTCTGAAGACAGAATATTATATATTCTATTTTTGTTATGAATGAGTACTCTAAAAATATCATGCCTATTTAATTCAACAAACACAAAGCTAATCAATACTTACCTTTTTTTTTTAAACATATGCTTAATATATAGGACTTTCACTACCGTAGCACAATTACTGTCTAAGATAATTATTGTTCAGTAAACAAGTTGTTCTAATTGTTTATTAACCTTAACAATCGGAAATGATTTTGGTTGATTACTTGATGCTAACTCACATTTTTCAACTTCTTTCTTTATCATTCCTATTTGCATCTCAGACTTTTTTTTCAGTCTGAGAGACAGTTTTCTTCTTTTTGTAGTATTTCATTTAAAAAATGTGTACTTATAATGAACTCTGCTTTTGTTTGTTTAAAAATGTCTATCCTGGTTTTGAGAGAGAATTTGCTTGACTAAACAATTCTTGGTTGTTAGTTCTTTTCTCTAAATTATATTAAGACATTATTATATTCTGGCTTATATTGCTGCTTTTGAGAGATGTATTGTGAATCTAACTGAAATTGCGACGGTGATAGGCTTTCTTTCCTCTCAGCTGTTTTTAATGTCTTCTCTTTATTTTCACAGTTTTGCAGTTTGTTAAATAAGTCTAGAGTCCAACTCATTTTTATTTATCTTTTCTGGATTTGAGATGCTCTCTGAGAGTGCATCTCTCTCCTCAATTCTTAGAAATTCTTGCCATTTCCTGTTTAAATGTTATTTCTCCCCATTCTTGCATTTATTCTTCTGAAACTCAGATTACATGCACACACCCTTTTCTTATTATAATTTCCATGTGTTTTGTTGTTGTTTGTTTTTACAGTGCTGAGGGATTCAGCTCATGTCCTTGAGCATGCTAGGCAGGCATTCTACAACTGAGCTACACTCCAGCCCCTTCCATGTCTCTTAATTTTTCTGTTTTCCTTCTCTTGTTTAAATTTCCTGCTGAAATTTAAATAATCTCTTAAGATCTATCTTGCAGTTTTAGTGATTATACATATTTTTATTTGTGTTCTGATTTGTTTTTCAGGTTTGCTTGATAATTTTAAATATGATCACTTGCTTATTGTTGTGATTTTATTTTTAAATTTTTCATTATAAGATATTTCATAATTCATTTCTGATCATTACACTATCTGGGTCATTGAGGGTCTAATTTTGTTATGTGTGTTTTCCACTGACCTGTTTATGTACCTTATTTCTTCTTGTGGTATGACACGTTGAATTTTTAGATCAGTTTTTCCTTTTGGCCTGCATTTAAAAAAAGGGTATTGAATGCAGATCAGAGTGGATTATTCCAACGTAACTTTGTTTTTAACTTACCTTTCTTATATATTTATATTTTCATGGGTTAAGAAAAATATTTATATTTTCCATTCTTTTCTCTCTGTGTTATTTTCTTAATAATTTCCTTATATCTATTTTCCAATTTACTAATTCTTTTTTCAACTGTTTAATTTGCTTTCTAAGTCACCTTATTTTAAATTAAATAACTGTAAGAGTTTATTAATTACACTTATAAGAGTTTATTGATTACATTTAAAGTATTTCTTTTCTGTTCTCACACTGTGCCGGTCTTTTCACACTGCTGTTTCTATAATATGTTGTTATTATTTATTTATTCATTTATGTTACTGGGGATTGAACCCAGGGACATTTTACCACTGAACTATACCTTCAACCCTTTTTATTTTATTTTAAGACAGGGTTTCACTAAGTTGCTGAGGCTGGCCTTGAATTTGCAATACTTCTGTCTCATCCTCCCAAGTCTCTGGGATTACAGGCATGCACCACCATGCCCAGCTTTCTATATCTTTCTATAATTTAATCTAAATTAAAGCTTTCTTTAATTTCTTTATTTCGTTTTAACAAATATTCACAAATTTATTATATATATAATTCCACAAGTGAGAAAATTCTCTTGAAATGATGCTGTATTTTTCAGTGTGGTGAATTCTACCCTGTGATTATTTAAAAAATCATGGGAAAAAAGAATTCAATAGTAATTGAAAAGATGTCTCTTCTATTAGAGAAATGCTTTAATTATTTAGAGCTTTGAGAAGAGTTATAGAAGAAAACTAAATTACTTTAAAATTCTTTCATCAGCACAGACAATATCCAAAAACTTTTCTTTGTCAATTTCTCATTGTATGACAAAAGACATTTAATGTTTTATTAACCAAACCAAATGTTATATGGTAAGTACTAATTCATGCTTAAATACAGCTGTACATTTGTTCCAGTGTTTGTAATACTTATTTTGTTAGTGTAAACTGCTTCAGATTCTAACTGCAGTCCCTAGTTATCTTCATAGATAGGATTTTTTTTTTACTATATGTATGACTTTACATGTTGGTGCAAATATAGAAAATGTTTCTTCATCCAAGTGATGAATAGCTACTCTTTTTTTTTTTTTTGCCTGAAATTAAAAGAAAAGTTACATCTACCTTGTCCATGAAATGTGGATCACTTTTATTATGGAATCTGAACAGTTTCTGCAACAGGTCTATTTTATTTTCTAGATGCTTGAGGCTTTTGAATTGTTTGTTCATTACATGTTATAGCTTTTCCTTCACTGCTGTGATAGTTGAATGGCCTCCATTAAATTTTTATTGGTATTCCCGGTAATTGAATATTGGGCTGCGTTACACATATTCCCTTATTGATTTCAGTTATTTTTAAACCCATCTTACCATTTAAATCTCCAATTCCCACTAATTCTGTCAACAAATGATAATCTTTTATCATTCTCAAAATTGTTTTTGACAATTAGTGACATTTCCTCACTGCAAGAGCAGGGGAATTTGAATTCCTGCATTCATTAATTTTAAACTTCCATTTGAGTCAATGCTGCAGACTGGTACTGTCCAACAGTGTAATATTTAGTCATTTGTGGTTATTTAAATTCAAATTTAAACATCAACAAATTAAGTAAAAGATTCAGTTTTTCAGATATGCTGGCCACATTTGAAGTGCTCAAGAGCAATATGTGGCAGGAGGCTACCATATAGGACAACGCAGGTATGGACCATTTTTATCACAACAGAGAGATCTATTAGATAGGACTGCTTTTGACGATGACCAACTTGATTCAAGGACCTCAACAATAACTCTCACAGTGAAAGCAAAATCTTTAAGAACACTACATAATGCTTTATCTACTAGAGCAACATATCCAAGGTCTCTTCTATTTATACAAAAGACCTTAACAATTTCATTAGTTATGTAAGTAGGAAATTCATAGGGCAATATGAAATGTATATATCTTATCCCATTGATAGCTACTGTAATAAAATCAGAGATTATAGTGAATTATAATAAATGTGATCATACAAAGTGCCATTGATTGTCTTCTTTAAAAGTGTTTTTCTATGAGGAGTTTGAAAGGTATCAAACTATATTCTAAGTGAAATCATATCTCAACCATCATATTTTTGTAGTAATTCAAACTATTACTTATAAAACTCTTTTTAAAGTAATATTGAATGGTTCTATTCATATGAAATGATGTCTAAAAATTTTCCTCTTGTTTCTCTTCAGCACCAAATATGATATTGTTAATAGCTTTATCCCTAGAAATTTTAACATTCAAAATTAAAACTAAATAGTTTTTCAAAGGCCAGTGTATGACTACATTTCACAATCTTTCATCAAGTAGAAAATAAGTCTAAGTTATCTGCTTGGTTCCACTATTTCTTTTACTCATTACCATGTTGCCTAGATCTTTTGTTGGGTAGAACGTCACTTGAATTTAGGCAGGAATTATGCTGTGACAGAATTTTTATAGACACTTTAGTATGCTAGCATTTTCAATGCTTCAGCATCCATCACGTTTAAGGTATGAGATTATTTTTTGCATGTATACTGTGCTAGAACATTCTCCATCAATCTTTACTAATTGTATTGGCCTAACAATGCTCATTCCAAAAACTGTCTCTCATTGAGAGGTCTACAGGAGCTCCATTGTTTGCTAGGATCTCAGGTTCATTAACACTCAAAAAAATTACAAAGGAAGCATATACCTTAGAACTAATCCAGTTGAAAGAGTTGCTTTACTCAAACCGTCTATTATTCACTGTAACCGTTTATCAGAAAAATTTCTCTGAGAGTATGTGGGAATTCCACCTGCTGCTGCAGTTTTCAATCTATTGTCAACTATTAAAGTTCTGAACAGAGAGTATGAAGATTTTGTTTCCCTGATCACTGCGACTGTCACAGCAGTGTCTTTTGACTCTACTACAATTGAGCCATCCACAAATCAGGCCAGTTGCACTTAGCTTTACTAGATTGACTCTAGATTTGTGAATCTTAATTTCCAAGATTATAAAATTATTATAATTTATTCTAATATTTTTATGATATTGTTGTTGCCTTCAAATATTAATTATGTTATCAGGTGTTGCCTTCAAATATTAGTCATCAGAGAACTAAATTTCTTAGGCCAAATAATAAGCCATTTTTACTAATACCATTTTGCTAAATAATCATTTTTTAAACCACAAATTAGGTCATAGTACATATATAGAGCTCAATTTTCCATCTCTCCGGATACAAACAAGATAGAGTCACACCATTTGTGTCTTCATACATGTACCTAGGGTAGAGATGTCCATCTCATTCAACCATTTTTGCTATTTAAAAAAAGAAATAAATATAATAAACCACAAATTAGGAATGCCATCTTCAATATATGGTGAATTACCATATATACTTAGGCTATTTCTGAACTTCAAATTCTGTTCTACTAGTCTATTTAATTTTATTTCAGAACCAACATTTTTAATTACTATAGCTTTATGGAACATAATGGTAGAGTTAATTCCTATTTATTGTTCTTCTTCCTCAGACTTTGATTATTCCTAAATCTCAACTTTTTCCATATGTCTGATAGAATTCAGCTTGTTTAGTTTTTAAAATGGTCCTGTTATTGGTGGTCATAATAATTTATGGTCATCTGGAAAAATATGACACCTTTATAACATATTTTTAAATTTATCCCCAGTATCTGCCTTTCCACTAATTAAGTTGGTGATCAAAGACTTGTCAACCTCATGCAAAAGGTAGAGATTTTTGCAGGAAGCACAAAACCAGATACCACATTATCAAGCCCTTTGCTATCTAGTTGGGGAACAGTTACTAGATCTCACCAAAGGAGTATTTGTGAAAATGTGTATGACTCCTTGATTGGAATGGTTAAGACACTGTTGTATCTTCCTCCTGGTCTTTCTTGTATTTTCATCTAATGACAGAAGGGGAAGAATCTCTTATTATCTGTAAGGTAGAAGATTCATAAGACAAAAGGAGCTTCCAGCTATGGGTACATTCATTGAAAACCTACTAACTCGGAATGCCCACATTGGACTATGTGAAAGGGATAATAACTTTGGATTAAGCCACTGAAATTGGAGTTCCATGTGTTATAGAAGCCTTCAGTAGCTTAATCTATCAATAGAGAATGATCACACAAAGATAGAAGAAAAAAAGAGAAGTAAAGCAAGAACTCCAATATTTTATAATCAGATAGTAGAGGGAAGAAGTCTAAAAAATGTGAATTAACACTTCAAGTAGAGATAAGAGTAAAACCAAGAAGAATCAATATTACTGCAATCAAAAGAGAAAAAAAAGCACTTCCAAAAAAAGGGAAAATAGGGGCTGGGGTTGTGGCTCAGTGGTAGAGCACTTGCCTAGCATGTGTGAGGCACTGGGTTCAGTTTTCAGCACCACATATAAATAAAGGGAAAAAATAAAGGTCCATCAACAACTAATAAAAATATTTTTAAAAAGAGAGAGAATCATTAACTGTGAAAAAGTTGATAATGTTCAAGAAAGAATAATATGACATTTGTTGGTGGTGGCAACATGGACAATGTTGTTAATTTTAACAAAATCCAACTATGAGGAAAACAGATAAGGTATAAATGTTTGAGAAAAGTGGTGAAGAAAAAAAAAGGCTTGAAAGATGTGCCATACAAGGATTTGCTTTAATTATTTTGAACTTGAGGAAAATATTATCCCATACTTGAGTGAAAATTTTTAATGTTAAAGGAAAAAATGAAAATGAGGAAGTGATGAAATAAGGGCCAGATAGTAGCTGACAGGGTGAGGACCTAGAGCAAGGAACATAATCCAGGTGAACCTGGAGATATTAATCTTTGATAGAAAAGAACAGTGCATTTCTTTCACTAAAAGTAGAAAGATGGAAGGCCATGGGTGCAACTAGACTGACATTTGAGAATATGGTAGAAGAAAGTTAAGGCAACTCCAGTGACTTTCTCTGAAAAATTTTTTCCCCCTGTGAAGTAAGAGTGTGAGGGTAGAAACTGGATCAGATATTTAAGGACAGTGGAAATGGAATGACATAGTTGTAATGGATAGTGAAAGAAGCTGGCTTGAAAAAGAGATCAGGTTCCTGGCACAGATAGGATACATTTGAGTTTGATGATTATAAATTTATGGTGAAACCCATTTACCCTGCTTTGAATTTCTCTTGTATTCTGTCACATAAAGGCATAAATAAATGAGATGATTGGTTCATCTTGATTTGGAGTTTTGCCAGACAAGGAGAAGTGAAGTGAGAATATTGGCAATAGGAAACTAAAAAGGACAGATTGTAGAAACAAAGAATATATGGAGGGAAGGAAGACAGACGTCTGACAGGAAGAAGGAATGAGGATGAATGAACTAGAAATCACAACAGTGTTGAAGCAAACTCCTAACACATTAGTTAAAGAAGTTGGTAATATCAATTGTGATGAAAGAGTGGGTTGCTTAAAGTAGTGCTTTGGGAGATGAAGTATCTTAGAAAAGTTTTATGGTCTACATGGAGTGTGTAATAGAGTAGAAAGAAAGTGAAAATCATCAGAGAAGAGGAAGTGTAGTAGTTGAAGTAGAAATTGTTCCTATACTCTTGGAGTCAGACAATCCCCAGGGCTATGTTAAAGAAAATGCAGAATACTTTGAGAGGCTGTAAGACAGTCTGAGCTTCCTTAATATAGCTTTAATCAATGGAATGCCTGTACATGTTTGTCTCCGAGTATATTGTGTTTATTGTTGTATCTCCAAAATCTACCATAGTTCCTGGCTCCTATCAAGGGCCTAGTGAATGTTTGCAAAGGAATAAGTGAGTACATTAATAAATGAAGGAAACTGTGGCAACCACCCTATTGGAGAATTCCCAGTAAGCTTTGCTCCTGGTATTCACATTCCTGTGTAGTCTCTTCTCACGTTGAACCCAGGTTTGTTTGTGGAACAAAAAGCCTACAGTAAAATTGAAGGTGAGACAATGCTAAGGGCAGTTTATAAAAAACCTGCAACACCCATCTTGGATCACTTGCACTGGAGGAAATCATATCATGAGTAGCACATGGTGAGGAACTGAAGGCTCCTTCAAACAGCCATGTGAATGAACTTGGAAGTAGACCCTCCAGCCTCACTCAGACCTTCAGAGTTTGGAGCTGTGGCTAATGTCTTGACTGCATTCTGTGAGAGACTCTGAGCCAACACCACACAGAAAGCCATTTCTAGGGTCTAATCCTCAGAAACTTTGTGAGATAATAATGTTGGTTGCTTTAGGCTGACAAACTTGGGCTAATTTGTCATGCAGCAATAGATAACTAATACAGATGGTAAGCTATTTTTTACTGAACATTTCAGAACTTGATCCCTTTGTTATTCCCTTTCCCCATTTATTCATAAATCATAAACAATGTTCCCTCTTTTTACTCTATATCATAGTAATTTTAAGACTGTGGCATTTCTACTTCAGTACTAAAAATATTGTATGCATATGAATTTTGTGTTCAAAGGTATAAAACTACGGCAAATTATGCTAAATTATGGCATGATCATGTCTTTTCTCATGTGTGAAACTTTGTATAAGTTGATATGAAAGGTGCAAAGAATTTTTGAATTGCAGCAATTGCCCAATCCACATCGAATTTTTGCCATATTTGGCATGTCCTTCCATGTTTCTTAAAAACAAAGCAAGTCATTATAATTAGTCATAATTAACACAAGCCAGAAAAGGCACTGTCAGCATGGGTTGTGCTTCATTTGTTCATCTCATTTTAATTCTACATAATTAAAGCCTCAATAATAACAAATCCAAAAATAAATTGGGAATTTAACTTTAGGAAGAATCAATACTGGCTGTAATGCAATTTCTGCTTAAATCAGACATTATATTTGGTTATCACATCTGCTTAAAAAGCCAAACATTACATGAACAAATTATTATGCTAAGTGATATTTCAAACTTTATTGTATTTTTAGAAAACAAAATTAAATGCATTTAAGGAGTAGTGCCTGTTATTTTTCAAATTGAATGGGAAAACCTTTTTTCAACAGACATTTCAGATGAAAAATCTAGAATAAAAATTGTAATGATCTAAATTAAGACAGTTCATTGCATTGATAATTTCCCAAATCAATGTTAATGAAATAATAGCTTCTTTATAGAAACATAATCTTAGCATATGGTGGTTTTCACCATTATGTGCATAAAGTACAGTGACATGGCAACCAAACCTTGAGAGATCACTATTGTTCCCTCTAGACATACAAAGGAAGTTCACGTTTCCTTGGAATAACGCTTAAGGATAATCTATATTAAAACTATGGACCTATCCTCATCTATGAGATTGAATGAATACTGTAAGATTATTCCATAATTTTTGCCAAATCTGACATTCATGAAAAACAGTAGGTAATCATATTTATTTTATATAATTCTAGAATATTTCTAATTATAAAGAATTTATGCTTATTTTGTGTAGTATGCCTATATTGTAGTAATAGATGGTAACCTAGTTTTCATTTCCTTTAAATAATACCTGTGTGACATTCAATTCTTTGGTTATATTTGACTCATAAGAGAGATTACTTTGAAGCACAATTAGCATTTTGAAATTTACTCCAAAATAATTTTATCACATCTATAAGCTTTTTCTTGTTCACCTGCAATGTGGGCCTGCTTCCTTGTCCTTTGTATTTCTCTTATCCTGAATGACCCTTTGAATCAGCACATCAGACAGTATTATAAAAGGTCCACAATTCTTAACCAAAAATTCCAGTTCCATAATGAATAGAAAGCATTATGAGAATTTTATAGGTGATGCTACATAAGGTCTTGATTACTCATGTATGTGCATATTTACACTTAATGACTCCAATATTCCCATGCTATATTTATTAGAGAATAAAAATCTTTTGAATGTATGCATATATGATGGTTCAAAAGAATGTCCAACTGGTTGATATCAACTAGTATTCATGAAAGAGACCCTGAGGGTGAGATGTCACTTACACTTCTTGGTATATACTTTCTCATCGCATGGTGCATAGTACCATGCATAAAGCAAGCAATAAATATTTTTATTGGAACTGACAACAGCTAAGTGAACATTTTTTTCTCAATCTGAGAGTTTCTTATTTGGTGCTAGGCCTTTGGAGTTAACTCAATTTAGGACATACTATGATTATACCTATTTATGTTTCCAAAGCTAAATACTACTTTAGATATATTTGCTATGCCAAGAAATCTCATGAAGAGAGACAGAACTCAAGTTAAAAATGCTAGTGTGAATGCAGTAAAAATAATTTAATGGATTTTAAATCCTTGGGAATATAAAAATACCATTTACCTAGATTATGGGATTTGGCTGTTTATTTGAGAAGCTTTCAATTTCCAGATGTCCTTGATTGAGGTATAAGGTCCTGGGCTCAAACAGAGGAGAGCAGTCAGCTCATCTCACCAAGTGGCCTGCCATTTTGTTGTGCTCCTGGGCTCTGAAGAGTAACAAAGTCCCTTGCTTCATTCTTTCCTCTGTGCTCTCAATCATGATCACATCTTTAATAATTTTAATTGTTGTACTGAATATCACTGAGGAAAGTTGGCAACGTTGAATGATTGAAAAGAAGAGGAAATTTCAAATTTTACGTAATTCTAGAAAGGCCATACCTTCACTAACATTGTCTTCCCTTCTTAGAGGTTGCAGAGAAACCAGGTTGAAGTTCCATTTTCCATTTTAATCCACCTAGAGGGAGAAGTGTTCCAAACTTCCACCATCCTTCCTGTCCCTGCTTTTGATTGGCATTATCTCATAAAGAGGAGTCTTCCTAGCCTTTAGGTCTGCAGAAGAATGGACAAAAACAAGTGTTCCTATTCTCAAAGGATGGTTTACAGCTCTACTAGTTTGCATTCTCAAAGCATAGTTTACATTTCTACTAGTCTGCATGTACATCTTTCTTTAGGTATCTCTTCATAATAAAATCCTATTAAAAATGAGTACACTCATCAATAGGAAAGTGTTTATAAATTTATGACAGTAATTCAATGGAATATCATGCAGATATTTCATCTGTTATGAACACTGCATTGTCAAGTATAAAGGTCTATATTTTTGTGTGAATTAAAAAGTAAAAAGGGAATTTTAAGAAAATTTGAAGTGAATTTAAAAAGAAAAAATAGAATATAAAATTGTACTTATACCATGACAACAACTATGCAGAATTATGAAAAAGGAACAAAAAAATCTATATACAAGAGTGATATTTTGTTTTATCGATTAGTGTTTTAATTGTTTATATTGTTATTGCTTTGGGAATTTTTAAAAATGCAATATTGATTTTTACAATGAAAAAGGGACAGAAAGAAGAGAAAAAGTTTGTACTTTCCTGAATTTACTTTTGGGTTAAAATGGAAATTAGCCTTAACTGGTTGCAGTGACAGTTATATCAGACACTTTCCTAAACCAGGACAATTAAGTTACACCGAGAAGTGGGTGGTGGCTGCTCTGTACCCATCTGTCATAAATTCTAAACCTGACAAGGATTTCAAAAATTAGGCTATAAGTAGATGCCACAATCCACAAAACTTTGCATACTTCATGCATTAAGAAATGTTTAAACATACCCCCGCCCCCACACATGCACAAAAAAAATGTTGCTGTGTGGACATACAGACTGAAGACAGAAGAAAATGCACCAAAAGTAAAACAATGTTTATTGCTAAATGGTGTGTTACTGTCAGTACATGATTTTTCCTTTTCTAATTTTTCTGTACAAGTTTTATTCTATAAACAGCAAATTATTGTTCTTAATATGTTTTAAATATAATGGAATAGAATGCTGAATCAGTAAGGTTCAGTTACAGAGAACAGAACCTACTAGCTCTATTTAATTTTAGTTTGGGGAAAAGGAGAAACTATTTGGCCATATATTCCATTTGAACACAGTTCCCATTCTTTCTACAAAAATTCTTGGCAGATTAAAATTGTATGAACTTTAAAATATTCCCTACAATTTCTCTTGGCCAAATATATAAGTGTGCGCACACACACACACACATACACACACACGTATGTATATGTTGTGCTGGAATCTCTATTGTGTCTTATACTCATTACTGAAGGAACATTTTTCTTCCTTGGATAAGGAAAGTAGCTACCATTCATTGACCACATGGCTATACCAGGCAGTATATCTAATGACCCTGTAGTGCAGCCTACCCCACCCTTTTCCTATGGAAAGCAGTAAACAGTCATGCCATATGGATCTCCACAGGACTTCAACATTTGCAAAGGATATTCCCAAACATTATCTCATTTAACACTCCTAAGACTCCTGTAAAATAAATATTATTATTCTCATTTTACTAAGGAGGGAACTAAGGGTGAGATAAACTGCTCAAGTTCACAGAAAGTAGCAGAGCCTGTGTCCCTATGGGTCTCTGTGTCTCAAAGCCCACCTAGAGCTTTAGCTATGACATTCTGGCTATCACACTTGAAGAAAAATAATTAATTGATATTGCTCTGCCAGAGTTCAATCTTTCTTTTTAATAGGAGCAAGAATGGCTCAATTTCAGGAAAAGCCAGCATTGGCTTCCATTATGATTCTTTTTTCCTTGAATGACTGCCTATAATATTTAAGTATTATCATCTCAATTTTTTAAAATATTTTTTAGCTGTAGATGGACACAATACCTTTACTTTTTCATTTATTTATTTTTATGTGGTGCTGAGGATTGAACCCAGTGCCTCACACATACAAGGCAAGTGCTTTATCACTGAGCTACAGCCCCAGCCCATCACCTCAAATATTGAAGTTTCACCTTGCTAAGTTAGCACCCTAATATAAATGATCAATCTAGAGCAGTACAGCACAATTTTATTTCATTTGATTTTGCTGTGATTTTATTAGCTTCCAGAAATTACAGTTCCATCCAATTAAATTTTTTGCAGAAAAATGATGTTATAAAATATTCATAATAGGCATACACAAGATATGTAAGACAAACTTCTACCATCATACTTACAGTTAAGTTTGTAAGACAAGAAGTGGTGGTGGAAATTAGCTCTAAGCATTAGGCACAGAGTGACGGAGTTATCTTTTAGATAATCTTATAATTGAGGAAAATCTAACAATACCATCCAGTCAGGGAAAAAAGTAGGAGACTTGGGGAAAAAAAGAAGACCCTTATGTGCAAAAATTAGTAGAGTAACAAGTCTATTGTCCATTATGGAGAAAAATATACTCATATTTGAATTTTCTTCAGAATGATGTAAGAGGAAAGAATAGTAACAAGGAATAAAAATGATTATTGCTAGAAATAGATGCAGTCCCAAGGCAAGTTCTTTAAACAGAATCAGAGAGCATTAAAAATGAAAGTGATATTACAGAACTGTAAATTGTTGATTATGTTGCCATTTAACCTTGTCTACTGAAAATTTGTAATGTGCCTATGTTGAATGTGAGTGTGTGTTCAAAGGCTTAGAACTAGTTTTGAAATTGTTTTAAACTATTAAATATGAAAAAGATTAGAAAAAATGGAAGGCTTTCAAAATATAGCAATTGTGAGCTTTTGGGTTGATGGTCTTACACAAGCTTTGTTTTTTCCTCAAGTGCTAATTTAATACTTCCATTATTCATCACACAGAAGTATGTACTATGAAATATACCCAATAGTATATAAATTTGAAAGGATATGCATTCTAAGATCTGAATAATTAGTATTTGAAGACGTGCATAAGTAAAAAAGAAAAGGCATCTGTACTCTTATGTTTGAGGGCAAGGTCATAGAAACTTAAAAGGTACAGGTAAAAATAATATAGATAAAACAATTATCATCATCAACCATTTGATCACTCAGAAAGATTTTATAATTTAATGTGGAGAAAAAAAGAGACTTTTCTGGGAAATAAATAATAGAATATTGGATAAAATTGTTTCATTATCTAGGAATTCAGGTAAAGTCCAATGCCAAAACTTAAATGCTTCTTTCTAAAGAATCACCTCCAAACAAAATTGGACCCTTAATGACATTTTTTTAGAATCTATAGAACCAATTCTGGGACCACCAACTGGAGACAGGTGGACAGTGCTCAGTTCTCTAGATGGTGAAGTGTTTGTGTTGAAAAGCTTTTTCCTTCTGTGTGTCCAAAGTGCCTAGTGTGGAGATAATGATTCTAAGTGAATCTTGAAGACATGTGGCTGCTACTCCAACTAAAGATATTAAATATGGGGAATTGCACATATAAATGCTTTCCTAATCCTTATAGAGGCCCAACTTGAACAATAGTTAACAGGTATTTTTAAAGAAATGACATCACAAAGAAAAAAATAAGAGAAAATTCATTACAAAAGTGGACAGATGGAGAAAATCAGAATTTGAAAATCAGGATAATGTTAACTGATGCCAATCTTGAGAGAATTGAATCCTAAAATGGCAATAGTAAAAGCCAGTAAGCAACCCAATTTTCACCACAGATCCCTGACAACACTCCAGTGGAAGGTAGTACCAAGTGCTCTTTGGAAAGATGATATTTGAAGCAAAAGATTATTTCTAAAACCAACAACTCAATTTAAAAATGACCCAAAGACTTGAATAGACATTTCTCCCAAGACGACCCACAAATGGCCAATAGGTATATAAAAAAATATTTAGTGTTAATAATTTTCAGGAAAATGAAAATCAAAACCACAAAGAGATATCACCTCAGATCTGTCAGAACAGCTATAAAAAGAGCAAAATTAAGAGACATATGTTGGAGAGAATGTGAAGAAACATTGTGGGTGAGAAGGCAAAATGGTATAATCACTATGGAAAACAGTATGGAGGTTCCTAAAATATTAGAAATAAATCTACCACATGGTTCAGAAATCCCACTTCTGGGTATCTATCCCAAAGAATTGAAATCAGAATCTCAAGAAGCTTTTTGCTGTCCCATGTTCACTACAGCATTATTCACAATAGTCAAGATGCAAAAAAATAAAAAATGTCCTTTGACAGGTACATGAATTTTTAAAATGTGATGGGGCTGGGGTTGTAGTCCAGTGGTAGAGCACATACACAGCAAGGCTGAGGAATAGGAAGGGAGGGAGGGAGGGAAGGAGGGAGGAAGGGAAGGGAGGGAGGGAGGGAGGGAGGGAAGGAGGGAAGAAAGGAAGGAAGGGAAAGAGGTAGGAAGGAAAGGGGGGAAAGAAGAAAGAGGAAAGAAAAGATATATGTACAATCAAACAATTGTAAAGTATTTTTACCACAGTAAATTAAATTTAAATAGAAAACAGATGGGCTCAAAGTTTGTTTTAAAAAAAACTAGAATCCTATCCCTTACTTTACACATTCAGATTATCACCTATTCCCCAACCTGGTAGAAATGTAAAGTTGTAGCCTTGGGGGTTTGGAGGGGGTGGTAAAAAAAAAATGGTAAAATGCAGAATTGATTGAATAAGATGCTATCTTTAAAGGACACTTAGAAAACAAAAAGACATCATGAAAATTTTTTTAAAAAAGAGCTAAGATAGTACATTCAATAGATATGTTTCAAGAGTTGGGGAGAAACTAGAAAACAAAGAAAAAGGAAAATTAGGGATCAGTCTTGGAAACCCACTATGCAAATAATGAGAATTCAGAGGGATGGAAAGATATCTTAAAGACTAAAAAATAAAAAGGTACAGATTGTAGGACCTGAATGACAGGAAGAAAGGAGGGATGGAGGAGGAAGTTTCATCAGATTCGTGGACAACCAGAATAAAACAGCAATGACTTCAAAATGCTGAGCAGAAATTATTCAATTTAGAATTCAACATCTGGCCAAAATTCATTCAAGACAAGGGTGGAGATGTTTTTAATAGAGAAAGTGTTCAGAAAAATCAAGGTGTCAGTCGATCTCCCCACTTCCAAAGGCTTTAGGAAATGATCATTTCTTTGCCTTTTTCTGCTTTCAGGGGCCACCCATATTCCCTAGCTGGTGACCCTATTCTTCAAAACCAGCAATAGCTGGTTAAGTCTTCTTCATATTACATTAATCTAACTTATTCTTCTGCCTCCCTCTATTTCTTTTACTGGTCCTGTGATGAGCTGAACCACTCAGATAATCCAGGATAACCCACCTAATTTAAGGTCATTTGATTAGTACCCTTAATTTTATCTGCAACCTTAACCTTTGCATGTACCATAACATATTCACATGTTTGAGAGATTAGGATGGGGAAATCTTTGGGAGGGAATTTTTCCACGTAAGACACCTAGGTTTGGAATGGTCAACTCAAAAGGTAGCTGGGCTTCAGACATCCTGCTAGAAGTTCACCCAAGAGAGAGGCTCACTTGGCCCTGAGGCCAACCAGACACAGGATCTCTGAAGCAGACCAAGGGCCGTAAGGCTTTCAGTAGGGAAAGTAGAGAAACTCTGGATCATGCACATAAAAAAAAACTTTATAATGGAGAGACTCTAAAGCATGCACACATTCACCCAACCCTCAAAAGTTAAACTTTGTTTGCCTCCAAAAGGCACACCAGCCAAGCAATGATAGTCAGAGCAGGGGCAAGCATCACCATCTATAAGGTGGTATCACCACACAGGTAAGCAAGGAGGTACTTACTACCTTCCTCTAAGCTGTCCCACACACAGGGGAGTAAGGACTCTTAGGAGATTTAGAAAATACTGTGAGAATACTCCATAACCAATACACTTGTATCCATTCTCAGGAGAGATAGGAGAGAATTGAGAAAGGCTTTAATACATTTGATATTGAACTTATAGACTTGATCGAATTAAAGTTTAATAAATAAAGATGTCTGGAAAATGTGCTGACTCTGGTCAAGATGCAGCAAGGAATGAAAACAGGAGATATAGCATATTGAAGACACAGTTTACTGTATACCTCCAGGAGTGCATATTCTTCAATAACCTATAATAAGTATATAAAAATCTGGAATGCCAATTAAATTTGTAATCTAACCTAGATCACATTAGCTCTAGACACAAAAGGAACACAGTGATACTCAGCTAAACTGCAGGACCATGTTCTTTCCTCAGGCTTTATCTGCACTAGTTCTTATTTCCAAAATAATTCTTTTCAAAACTATATTTTGACTGTAAAAAGAAGGAAATTGTGGCTTTAGTTAAAAGTGGTAAAATTTTTTGTTGTTTGCTTTTCATTTTTTTAAACAGAGATACAATGACTAGTGCTATTATGAATAAAAGCAGAGGAGAGCCCATTCCTTGAGGAACTTAAGTATATAAAAGCACTCAATAGTTTTCTTTTCACAAATGAAGAAAGTAAGAAAGAATCAGAGCAGGGATTTGAATTTGCAATACATACTATTTTCTTTGTTGTTGTTTTCGATTCCTTCACCCTTATTCATCCACCCTCTTCAACCTCCCACAGATGCCTTCAGGAGTGCAGCAACATCTCAAAGACTGGTGGAGGATGTGGGTTAACATTTCGGCTCTGACAATGAAGATTTTACATATTTTTTTTTTCTGAAAGACTTCAGAATAAATTTTAACTTTCTGAACCTAAGATAGCAAAACCATCATCAAATCGTTGTGAAATCATAAAACAGTGTCTTCTATTGATTTCAGATTTCTTCATGTTATTTTACTTTGTATTCTCATATTCTCTCTCTCTCTTTCTTTCTCTCTCTCTCTCTCTCTCACACACACACACACACACACACACACACACATACCACACCACCCTACCCCACCTGTAGGGGACACTTCTATGGCGGTCATATTGTTTCTCACTGGAAATTGAATGGTTGGAAAAAAGGTGACGTATGTCACATCTGTGTGGAGATATTGAAGTTCACAGCGCAAGACTAACCAGCACTGTCTTTACCTAAAATTGTGAAAATTCAAGTTAAGGAGACAGCCCAAAATCAAAGCATCCTGGATTGTTGACCAACCATATTCCAAGCAGCTACCTTAGAAAGTCAGTCACTTAAAATCACTAAAATCTTCAAGTGAACAAGAAATAAGTGTAAGTCTAATTTTCCTTGTTACTGCAATGTAACCTAGCCTATTCTGATATATTCGTTTTTCCATTTTGTTTTTTGTTATTTTAATTTGCCCTCATTTTGAGGCTTTCCTTCGTGTTATTTAAAGATGTCTGATTGACTTTCAAATTTCAATTTCCAAATACACCTTGATGCAAGATATATAGGCATGAATGCTGCAAAGAACAAATTTCACTGGAATATAAAGCTAACAGGAAACTTGTAAATTTTGTTTGAACTGCAGGTGCTCACTAAGTGGAGTGGTAAGAACTGAATACCACTACTAGGAAAAGATGAATTCCAATGGCTGATCAAATTCAAGATGTGTTTATGAAAAGATGTTACACTATAGCATGAAAGAAACTCAAAGTTTTAATTCCAGAAGCCACCACCGCAGTTTCTTGGCCCTCAGTAACACTCAACTTTCAGAGTCTTAGGAAATATCTGCAAAATGAGAAAATGGTAGATCTCATTTGTGGGATTGGGGAGTGATTGAAGTTAACATTAAAAAATGTCTGGCATAGAGTTGGTAGACAATCAAAGGATAAATATTACCATTATTATGTGCTGTTTTCCTGATAAGATCTTGAAAACTAACTAGATGTTGGAAGCTGGACGAAAGAATTCAAAAGTCCTAACATTGTCATTGTGTTCTTCATTTTGAGGACCTTGATAAGGGAACCTAGCTATACAAGCTGTGAAGGAGCAGAGACCTGTTAACACTCAGGTTGCTTGCCTGTCTTATACATCTCTTTCACACGCTTAGAAGTTCATCTATAAAGTCTTAGCAGTATTGTCTATGTGACTTTTAAAATTCTGTTTGAACATAAATTATGTGTTTTTAAAGCTGCTTTTTCATCTTTCGCCACCTCTGTGCCTCGTGGATTATGTATGTCTTATTCAAATATTACTTTTTCTTCTTATTCACTTCTACTTATTCTTTTATCTTCATTCTTATTAGCTTTTAAGACTTTCTCTTTTTATCTCTGTACATGTAAAGCTCCTTATATAAATGTATTTTTAAATGTTGTATACTATACGCTAACATTTTGGGATATTTCATTACATTTTATTAGTGTGAAGCTCTTAAAAGACTTTCTCTTACAATAATTTAGTGCATTTGTGTTATCTGCCACCATTGATCTTTTATTCCTTAGTTCTTGTCTTTACTATGTATCAAGACCTGGCTTCACCTGGGTAATTCTAATTTCATAGACTATTTCAAAAGATTTATCATCTAGATGCTATGACAGGTAGAATTTGTATTCAAATGAAGGCTGCTTTTTAGGTAAAACATTTTTAAGGGACTTTTGGTTTACAAAGTTAAGTTCATGGCCTAGTTTGGAAAGTAGTTTTACACAAAGTTCTAACTAGCAATTACAAGTACTAATTAGTACTAAGTTAAAAGACAATTAAAACATTCCCTAACTTTTAAGATCCCTGTAGTCAGAGACTACATTTTCCCCCACTGTGTACACAATGTCTAGACCAAACAAGGAATGAAAAAATGTCACTAGAGAGAATGAGCTGCAACAATGAGTGGCATTAGGCTGGAAACTAAGTGGGGAGCCAAGGAGTTGAATGCCCTCCCTGTAAATCTACATGGAACATTCTGTGATGTTTAACATCGTGTTTTATTTTTTCCTTTCTGCAATGTGATTACCTCACAGTCTTCTTAAGTTTTTGGTGAATTTTATAATCATTACAGTCTAGCTATATGGTGACTTTCTGCAGCAATGCAGGAAGAACTCAGGGTACTCATTTGAGTTTTAAAGGAAGGAGTGGTTTTCATGAAGCGGAAACCCTGAAAGTCACTTGGGCTTCATATATCAATTCTTTTGTTCACTCTTGGCCCCCTGGGTCCACTGAGAGACCACTTTGGAGATAGCCACACCATGCAACCTTTCCTTGGGAAGGCCACATCTCTTTATACTAAACTCTCCTATATTGATTTTCTAAATTCATTCAGGGATTATATTTTAAGATATCTCTACTTGGGTAACTGAATAGAATCACAAACCAGAAATCCTTCCTAGGCTCATAATAATCTTTTTGGGCAGATAACACATTTGAATTTTGGGGATGGTGTTTATTTCTCATATTACACACTGTTTTGTAATTGATATTTGACAGCAAGTCAGTTTTGTAAAATGTACTGTTTTAGGAAAGAAAAGTAGGCACAAATTTTAACCACACAAGGCACCTGTTCTGAGTCTAGCAAGGAATTAATTAGTGTCCTCCAGGACAGATAGTGTAGATAATAATTATGTGGGAACTGGTACACCATTTTCTGGGTTCATATCCAAGTCTGTCAGTTAAAATATATGTGACATTATTCTGCCTGTTCTTCTGTGAGATTGGGAAGATGGTAATGGAACAGCTTCAAAGATTTGCTATGAGGGTTAAACAATTATATGCAAAGCCTTAAGAACAACACTTGGTACCTAATAGGTGCCATATAAGCATGGCTATAATCACTGCTATGATGGAAGGACATAAAGCAGAAAGTCAATAATTAGTCTTCAGGAGCTTTGGTTTATACCAGCTTTTCACATGTACATTCTTTGAGTTATAGCCTTTCTTAAGAGTGTAATGAGCAAAACTATGGGCTATAGGCTTCCTTTGCTTTTGCTCCTATTTTTAGAAATAGGAGAGGCTATCTGGAAATGATATATGAAAAGTGGATGCTTGGGGAAAATAGCCAGTAGCAAATATTGGGGTTTTGCAAAATCCCTGAAATAGAAATGTTTCTTAGCTCTCAAAATTTAAAACAATTGAAGGTCAAATACAGCTGCTGAAAACTTTAAGGAAAGTTTGAAGTCTCCAAGTCTTGCTGGTCCTCTGCATGAATGAAATCATGGGGGGAAAAATTAATTGTGAAGAGAAGATTATAAAATTACAATAGGCCAAGAACTGCAACCTCAAAACCACCAAATAAGGTCCAAGTCAAGGCAAATGAGTTATGAACTAAGTTTGTTAGAAAAAAGAAAAGAAAAGAAAAAACATGCCTGTTAAGGGAAAAGGGATGACTCCATAGTTTTAAGATCTAAGCATCCAGGAACTGACAGAAACATCAAAGATGTTGACTGGAACATTGCTATATGTAGGCAAGAGAAGTAGCTTGTGGCTGGTAGTATTGCTTTGATAGCTGCATTTCTTCCATGTATTAGTTCATATATTTGAATACATGCTAAGCAATGAACCTAAGCCAGATCCATCAATTATGTAAAGAAATACAAGAAATACAGTATAAATTAAGAATATGCTATAGGATTTAGTGACTGATTTACTGGGAAGGATGGGAAAAGATGTGCCAAGGAAACTTTAGGTTCTGTGGACTATAGAAAGCATCAGTTTTGGAGGAATTATGAGATTTTAGTTTTCGGTACAATGCATATGTAGGACCATCAAAATGCAATGTTTTTTCACGTCCACTACCAGGGCCTGGGAAGTAGCTCAATGGTAGGGTGCCTGCCTAGCATTCATGAGTCCTTTGGGTCAATCCCCAAAACCATTAAAAAAATATTAATGTAATGAGGGAGGCAGAAACCTAATTTTAGTGTTTTGTAGAGATAATAGGAGGTGAAGAAGTTGACATAATGTTTACAGTCTATTCTTAAAAGAAAATTGTAAAAGATGATGTCTCTGGGGCTATGTTTTAATGAGACATGGGGTCAAGAGAAGATTTGGTCAAGGAATTAAATCCAGGGACACTTAACCACTGAGCCACAACCCCAGTCCATTCTTTTTTGAGACAGGGACTTGCTGAGTTGCTTAGGGCCTCACTAAGTTGCTAAGGCTGTCTTTGAATTGGCCCTTCTTCTGCCTCAGCCTCCCTTCACTGGGATTACCAGGGTGTGCCACAGTGCTAGGCAAGAGAGGAATTTTTAATGGAAAAAGATTGAGATACTTAAGTGAGAAAAATAAATAGGGAGTAGGAGATTCAGAGAACTGATGAATCATGGGCTCCAAAAGAGAGAATTCAGATCAAGGTTGGAAGAATTAACATAGAGCAAAAGAAAGATCTCATTATCTAGGGTTGGAAGAAAACAGAAGTTCTTTCATAAGTAGAGGGAAGCAATTTGTTCTGAGTCCCTAAATCAAATGGGTAGTAGTTAGAAAACGTTTTGGATAAATATAAAGGTAAACATAATGGTTTTCAATGTGATCAAAAATATAAAGGATTATCCACTAAGGTGCTTGTGAGTTATTTTGGAGTGGAGATAGGCAAAAGAAAGAAAGAAAGAAAGGAAGGAAGGAAGGAAGGAAGGAAGGAAGGAAGGAAGGAAGGAAGGAAGGAAGGAAATAAATCAGCTATATGACCATTTATTAGAAATGTTTGTACTTTTGAAATAGAGCTCGTTTCAATGATCCAATGCAATGCTGACACTCTGATTTGCAAAACTTGTTTTATACGTCTTTCTGTTTTAAATATTCTGGACATTTTTCAAAGTCCTAGAAAGCAGGCACATATTGATGTTTAAATCAAGCTTAGAGAAAGAGCATGATTCTTCCATCATGTTCCATGGGAAAGATGGCTTTGGGGTGAAGAGGAAAGAGCAGATGTGTAGATGTTGAAATATGATCACTAGCTCATGACCAATCATGAGCTTCCAATGTATCCAGAAGAGGCATAACCTCTCCCATTCCAATAACACCATTCTCTCAGAACAGTTACCTTAGTACAACCAACAATGAACACACTGCTGGCTTATACGTTCCTCAAATAAGAACTCCCATTATAGGACCCAATTAATGCTTTTTGCATATACTTTTTTTAAAAAATATTTATTTATTTATTTTTTAGTTTTAGGTGGACAGAATATCTTTGTTTTTATGTGGTGCTGAGGATCGAACCCAGTGCCTCACGCGTGCTAGGCAAGCACGCTACCACTGCGCCACAATCCCAGCCCCTTGCATATACTTTTTAAAATTTATTCTACTTAGGTATACATGATAGCAGAATGCATATTGATTCATTGTACACAGATGGAGCACAACTTTTCATTTCTGTGGTTGTACATGATGTAGAATCATATCATATATGCAGTCATACATGAAGCTAGGTCTATGATGTCCATCTCATTCCACCATCTTTACTGTCCCCATGACCCTCCCACCTCCCTCCCCTTTGACCAAAGTTCCTCCATTCTTCCCATGCCCTCTCCTCCATAATGGATCAGCATCCACTTATCAGAGAGAATATTTGGCATTTGGGGATTGGCTTACTTTGCTTAGCATGATATTCTCCAACTCCATCCATTTACCTGCAAATGACATCATGTCATTCTCTCTTATTGCTGAGTAATATTCCATAGTGTATATATACCTCAGTTTCTTTATCCATGCATCTATTGAAGGGCATCTAGGTTGCTTCCACAGTTTATGGTGAATTGAGCTGCTATAAACATTGAAGTGGCTGTGTCACTGTAGTATGCTGTTTTTAAGTCCTTTGGGTATAGATCGAGGAGTGGGATAGCTGGGTCAAATGGTGATTCCATTCCAAGTTTTCTAAGAAATTGCCATACTTACTTCCAGATTGGTGGTACCAATTTTAGTCCCACCAGCAATGTATGAGCATGCCTTTTCCCCCACAAACTCGCCAACACTTATTGTTGTTTGTATTCTTAATAACTGTCATTCTGACTGGCATGAGATGAAATCTTAGAGTAGTTTTGATTTGCAGTTCTCTAATTGCTAGAGATGTTGAATATTTTTTCATATGTCTGTTGATTGATTGTATATCTTCTTCTGAGAAGTGTCTGTTCAGCTCCTTAGCCCATTTATTGATTGGGTTGTTTGTTTTTTGGTGTTAAGTTTTTTGAGTTCTTTATATATCCTGAAGATTAGTGCTCTGTCTGATGTGCATGTGGCAAAGATTTGTTCCCAGATGTCAGTTCTCTGTTCACTTCATTGATTGTTTCTTTTCCTGAGAAGAAGCTTTTTAGTTTGAATCCATCCCATTTATTGATTCTTGATTTTACTGCTTACGCTTTAGGAGTCTTGTTAAGGAAGTAAGGTCCTAATCCAATATAATGAAGATTTGGGCCTAATTTTTCTTCTATTAGGGGTAGGATCTCTGGTCTAATTCCCAGGTCTTTGATCTACTTTGAGTTGAATTTTGTGCATGGTGAGAGATAGGGGTTTAGTTTCATTTTGCTGCATATGGATTTCCACTTTTCTCAGCACTATTGTTTGAAGAGGCTATCTTTTCTCCGATGTACGTGTTTAGATAGCTGTATTTAAGTGGGTTTGTCTTTGTGTCTTCTATTCTGTACCATTGGTCTACATGTCTATTTGGGTGCCAATACCATGCCATTTTTGTTACTATAGCTTTGTAGTATAATTTAAGGTCTGGTATTGTGATGCCTCCTGCTTCACTCTTCTTGCTAAGGACTCCTTTGGCTATTCTGGGTCTCTTATTTTTCCAAATGAATTTCATGATTGCTTTTTCTATTTCTATAAGAAATGATGTTGGGATTTTAATAGGAATATCATTAAATCTATGTAGTGCTTTGGGTAGTAGGGTCATTTTGACAATATTGATTCTGCCTATCCAAGAACATGGGAGATATTTCCATCTTCTAAGGGCTTCAATTCCTTTCTTTAGTGTTCTGTAGTTTTCACTGTAGAGATGTTTTACCTCTCTTGTTAGATTGATTCCCAAGTTTTGTTTTTTTGTTTTTTGTTTTTTTGAGGCTATTGTGAATGGGGTAGTTTCCTAATATCTCTTTCATAGGATTCGTCACTGATGTATAGAAATGCATTTGAATTATGGGTATTGATTTTATATCCTGCTACTTTGCTGAATTCATTTATTAATTCTAGAAGTTTTCTGGTGGAATTTTTTGGATCCTCTATAGTATCATTTCATTGGCAAATAATGATAGTTTGAATTCATCTTTTTCGATTTGTATCACTTTAATTTCTTTCATCTGTCTAATTGCTCTGGCTAGTGTTTCAAGGACTATGTTGAATAGCAGTGGAAAAAGGGCAGTGAAAGAGGGCATCCCTGTCTTGTTCCTGTTTTGGGGGGGAATGCTTCCAATTTTTGTCCATTTAGGTTGATGTTGGCCTTGGGTTTAGCATAGATAGCTTTTACAAAGTTGAGGTTTTTCTAGTATTTTGAACATAAAAATGTGTTCTATTTTGTCAAATGTTTTCTCTGCATCAAATGATAAAATCATCTGATTCCTATCTTTAAGCCTATTGATGTGATGGATTACATTAATTGATTTTGGAATGTTGAACCAAACTTGCACCCCTGGAATGAACCCCGGTTGATCATGGTGCACTATTTTTTTAATATATTTCTGTATGCGATTTGCCAATATTTTATTAAGAATTTTTGCATCTATGTTCATCAGGCATATTGGTCAGAAATTTTCTTTCCTTGATGTGTCTCTGTCTGGTTTTAGTATCAGGGTGATGCTTGCCTCATACAATGAGTTTGGAGGGGTTCCCTCCTTTTCTATTTCATGAAATAGTTTGAGGAGTATTGGTATTAATTCTTCTTTGTAGATCTTGTAGAACTCATCTGAAAATTCATCTGGTTCTGGGCTTTTCTTGGTTGGTAGGCTTGTGATGGCATCTTCTATTTCCTTGCTTGAAATTGATCTGTTTAAGTTGTATATGTCCTCCTGGTTCAGTTTGTGTAGGTCATATTCCTCTAGAAATTTATTGGTGTCTTCAGGGTTTTCTATTTTACTGGAGTATAAATTCTCAAAATAGTTTCTAATTTTCATCTGTATTTCCATAGTGTCTGTTGTGATATTTCCTTTTTCATCACAAATGTTAGTAATTTGGGTTTTATCTCTCCTTTTTATTAGGGTGGCTAAGGGTTTGTCAATTTTATTTACTTTTTCAAAAGAACCAGCTTTTTGTTTTGTCAGTTTTTTTAATTGTTTCTTTTGTTTCAATTTTGTTGATTTCAGCCTTTATTTTAATTATTTCCTGTCTTCTACTTCTTTTGGTGTTGGTTTGTTCTTGTTTTTCTATGGCTTTGTGATGTAGAGTCAAATCATTTATTTATTGACTTTTCCTTCTTTTAGTGAATGAGGTTAATGTAATGAACTTTCCTCTTAGCACTGCCTTCATGGTGTCCCAGAGATTTTGATATGTTGTACTGGAGTTTTCATTTACCTCTAAGAATTTTTTTTTTATCTCTTCCCTGATGTCTTCTGTTATCCATGTGTCATTCAGTAGCATATTATTTAGTTTCCAGGTGTTGGAGTAGTTTCTGTTTTTTAATTTGTCATTGATTCATGATTTTATTCCATTATGGTCAGATAAGATGCAGGGTAGTATCTCTATTTTTTTGTATTTTCTAAGACTTGCTTCGTGACATATCATAGCATCAGCTTTGGAGAAGGAGCTATGTGCTGCTGAGAAAAAAGTGTATTTGCTTGCTGATGGATGGAATATTCTATATATGTCTGTTAAGTCTAAATTTTTAATTGTTTTATTGAGTTCTATGGTTTCTTTGTTTAGTTTTTGTTTTTGTTTTTAATTTTTTTTAGTTGTAGATGGATGCAATATCTTTATTTTATTTATTTATTTTTATGTGGTGGTGAGGATAGAACGCAGTGACTCACGCATGCAAGGCAAGCGCTTTACCACTGAGCCACAATCCCAGCCCCTCTTTGTTTAGTTTTTCTTTGGAAGATCTATCCAAATTGATGAGAGAGCTGTGTCACAGTCACCAAGTATTTTTGTGTTGTGGTCTATTTAATTTTTGTAGTTGAGAAGGATTTGTTTGATATATGCAGATGCCCCATTGTTTGGGGTATAGATATTTATGATTATTATGTCTTGTTGATATATGATTCCCTTCAGAAGTATGAAAATCCTTCTTTTTCCCTTTTCACTAACTTTGGTTTGAAGTCCACTTTATCTGATATGAGGATGGAAACTCCTGCTTATTTATGCGGTCTATGTGAGTGATACCTTTTTCCCACCCTTTCACTTTTAGTCTATGGATATCTTTTCCTTTGAGATGAGTCTCTTGAAGCCAGCATATTGTTGGATCTTTTTTTTTTTTAATCCAGTCTGTCAGTCTATGTCTTTTAATTGATACATTTAGGCCATTCACATTCAGGCTTATTATTGAAATATGATTTGTAATCCCAGTCATTTTGGTTTATTTTTGGTTTTTACCTTGACTTGGTTTCTCCTTTGATTGCCTTTTTTTTAGTGTAATTCCTCTTTTTGTATATTTTTATTGTTGGTTATCAATTCTTCCTCATGGAATATTTTGCCGAGAATGCTCTGCAGTGCAGGCTTTCTTGTAAATTCTTTTAAATTTTGTTTATCATGGAAGGGTTTTATTTCATCATCAAATCTGAAGCTCAGTTTTGCTGGTTGGCATCCATTTTCTTTCAGAGCTTGGTATATGTTGTTCCATTATCTCCTGGTTTTTAGGGTCTGGGTTGAAAATTATGCTGAGATCCAAATTGGTCTCCCCTATATGTAGTCTGATTCCTCTCTCTTGCAGCCTTTAGAATTCTACCCTTATTCTATATGCTGGGCATTTTCATTATAATGTGCCTTGGTGTTGCAATTTTGTACACGTGGTGTCCTGTAAGCCTCTTGTATCTGATTTTCCAATTCATTTTTCATGTTTGGGAAATTTTTTCATATTATTTCATTGAAGAGATTGTGCATTCCTTTGGCTTAAAACTCTATGCCTTCTTCTATCCTGATAAATCTCAGATTTATTCTTTTGATGCTATCCCATTATTCTTGTATGTTCTGTTTATGATTTCTTACCATCTTCACTATATGGTCAACTTTATTTTCAAGATTATATATTTTGTCTTCATTATCTGTGGTCTGTCTTCCATGGATCTAGTCTGCTGGTGATGCTTTCTATCAAGTTTCTTATTTGGTTCAAGAATTTCTGATTGGTTTTTTTCCTCACAATCTGTAGCTCTTTCTTAAAGTAATGTTTTGCTACCTGTATTTGTTCCCTTATCTCTATGTTAGTGTGATTGATGGTTGCCTTTCTTTGCTCTCTTATGTCTTTGTTGGAGTGATCAATAGTTGCCTTTATTTGCGCTCTTATTTCTTCGTTGGAGTGATCAATTTTTGCCTTATTTGCTCACTTAAGTCATTCTTTAATTCTCAGATCATTTTAATTATGAACTTTTTATCTGAACTTTTTATCTGACATTTCATCAACTGGGCTATCAATGGATAGTATTATTATAGTATCTTGGTTTATTTGGGATACTTTCTTCCCTTGTTTTTTCATGTTGATTATGCATCTTCCTTTCTTGCAATCTGAGGTATTGCAGTTTCTATCCTATAATCTTGTAGTGACACTACAGATTACCTGTATCTCACCTTGGAGTTCACTTTCAGTTCCCAGCATGTGTCCCCATATGGACACTATTGCCACTAAAGATGGTGGTGGTGGTAGCAGAGGCAACTGAAGATGGCAATGGGAGTGGCCTTGGCTAGGCTTCTGCTGTGGTCCCTCAAGGTGGTCCTGGGCCTTGGCCTTTGCTCCTGCCAGTTGGCAGGAACTCTGGTGTGGAACTGGGGTCAGTTTGGGGCCTCACTTAGGCCAGGTCTCCTGCAGGGGTCCCTGGAGGCAGTCCTTCCCCTGAATCTGGGTTCTCCTGTGATTGGAGACTAGCAGTCTTGGGTCTGACCCTGGCTGGGCTCCCACAGTGGTCTCTGAAGGTGGTCCAGGGCCTTGGCCTATGCTCTTGCTGTGGGCGGGAACTCTGGCTCTGCATTTACTTTTGAATCTTTTGAACCAACCACTAGTGTAGATTCCTGGGTAATATGTATTAGATATTTATTTTAGAAAGATGACTCTGAATTTGAACATCTGTAAAGCATAAAGACTAATGGCATCACACACTAGTAAGAAAGTAGGTGCAATGTTCTAGAGTGACAGTGCCAGAAATACATGAATGGAACATGGAAGATTGGGTGTGATATCTGAGAACAGACATTTTCAAAATTATGAGCACATTTCCTAAGGAAACAATGTGGATCTAGCATGGATAACCCAAAATGGCTCCTAATAATCAATAAGTTCTTGCCTGAGTGATCATAAATCAGCCTTTTAACACACTATTTTAGGGTCAACAAAAACTTATTTGGTAAGATCAAGAAATCACCAAAGGAAAACTGCCTGTAGAGTAGTTGATGAAGCAAGTTATACAGTCCAACATCTTTTCAAAGAAGGATTCTTTAGTTTGTAGATACAGATAAAGATAGAGACATGTGGATATACATATATGTGGAAAAAAAGCAAAGAGAATCACAAAAGCAAATTGTTAACAGGATAAAGAATACACAGCAATACTTTGTACTATTTCTATAAATTTTCAGTAATTGTTTCAAAAGGAAAAGTTAAAAAAATCAAAATTGGAACAAAAATCCAATCAAAAAATGGGGAAAAGATCTGAACAGACATTTCAACAAAGAAAATATACAGATGACAAATAAGCATATAAGAATATGCTCAAGCCGGGCGTGGTGGCGCACATCTGTAATCCCTGCACTTTGGGAGGCTGAGACAGGAGAATCGCGAGTTCAAAACCAGCCTCAGCAATGGCGAGGCACTAAGCAACTCAGTGAGACCCTGTCTTGACATAAAACACAAAATAGGGCTGGGGATGTGGCTCAGTGGTCCAGTGCCCCTGAGTTCAATCCCTGGTACCAAAAAAAAAAAAAAAAAGAATATGCTCAATGTCATAAGTCATTAGCAAAGTACAAATTGAAACAATGATGAGATTCTATTGCATACCTATTAGAATGGTCTAAATTCAAAACATTGACAATATCAAATGCTGATGAGATTGTAGAGCAACAGGAACTCTCATTAATTGCTAATGAAAATGCAGAGTGGTACAGTCATTTAGAAGCCACTTTGGTAGCTTCTTATAAAATTAAACATACTCTTATTGGATGATCCAGCAATCCCCATCTGTTATATTTATGCAGATGACATCATTGAAAATTGATGTCCACATAAAAAACCAAACACAGATGTTTATAGCCACTTTATTCATAATTATTGAAATTAGGAGTGATAAAGATGTCCTTCAGGAAAGAAATGGACAAATAAACTGATATATCTAGACAATGGGATATTATGTAGTGATAAAAAGAAATGAGCTATCAAGCCATGAAAGGACATGGACAAATTTTTACTGCATGTTACTAAAACAAAGAAGGCCAATTCTAAAAGAGTCTATATAGTATCATGTTCAATTATATAAAATTTTGAAAAAGGTAAAGTTATGAAGACAGTAGAAAGATCAGCAGATGTCAAAGGCTAATGGGGAAGAAGAGATGAACAGGCAAGGCACAGGGGATTTTTAGGCTGGTGAAATTATTCTATCACACTATGATAGTGGATGTGTGTCATCACACTTTTTTCAAATCCATTAAGAGTGAATCTTAATGTCAACTATGGATTTGGAGTAAAAGAAAAATGTGTCCATGTAGGTTCCTCAATTATAGCCAACGTACCACTCTGAGGTGGGATGTTGATAACAGGGAGGCTGTGTCCCTATGTCAGCAGGGAAGACATGAGTGCTCTATACTTTACACTCAATTTTGCTGTGAACTTAAAATTTCCAAAAAATAAAGTCTACTGAAAAAATTCAAAATCACTTTAAAATAAGTTAACCAAACAAAAGGTTTAGTTCAACATAAAAATTCTCAAAAAATTGTTAATGTCTTAATTTAAATAATATGCTACGTGGACAAGTCCACAAGAAAATGAAAAATTTCAAATTAGGATAACTTCATAACACATCAAATATGTGAGAGACCTGCTATGAACAGAATGTTTGTGTCTCCTCAACCCAAATTCATATGTTGGAACCTAATCTCCACATTGGAACCTAATGTGGTAGTTTTGGAGGTGGGGGCTTTGGGATGAGACTGTCATGAGGACAGAGTCTTCCTGAATGGAATTAGTGTCCTTATGAATTAGATCACAGAGAGTTGCCTTATCTTTTCACCATGTGAGATTATGTCAGGAAGATACCCATTTATGAACCAGAAATTGAGTCCTTACCGGAATCCTTCTGGACTGCCATCCTTCAGAACTGTGAGAAATAGATTTCTGTTGATTATAAGCTAGCCTACCTAGACAATATCTAAGATCTTTGTTATGATGATATGCTTTCTTTTTAAGAGAGAAAAACTAAAAATTAAGTAGCATTTATCCACAGATATTTTTCATTGTATGGATTTTTTTAACCACATTTTGAGTTTAAAATACACAAAAGAAGATTATTCTATTGATTCTCAGAGGAAAAATTATCCTGATTCTCATACTACACCAAATATCCTGACATGGGAAAAAGGATTCCTATCTTTGTATGCTCTTTAATACAATTTCCCCACTGAATTATGTAGTTTGAATAGAATAAGTTTAAATTATCTTATAGTGAATCATGACAAAATACTAAAAGGTTAAGTATGTACCATGTTATAGTTTTCTTCTCAAACACAATTATGCTTCCTTTATATGAACTTAGGGTGCCAAATCCATCTCTGTTCTGGAGATTTTAATGAGACTCCTATGACCTGTTTTATGTTTGACACTAAAAAGGCAGTTAGGAATAAAGATGCAAAGCTTAGGGAAGTATGAATGAATTTCTTCTTAGTAGAAAATACCTAGTAGGACAAAGCCAAAGGAAATATTTGACTATTTCACTAAGTAAAATTACTCTTTAATCTTTTCCAAGAGTTTATACAAGAATTCTAAGTAGATGTCATTGTGTCAATCAGATGTGAATAAAATTTGTAAGGTGCAAAATACAAGATAAATCATTCCTCACAATCTAAAATATGCAGTGTCCTATAAAATGAGATTTAGTTCTGACAAACACTTTACAATTGCAAAAAACATTTTTTTTACTTATAAAGAAATAACTATTTTGAACATTTAATTGATTCAACTTAGTGACTTGCCCAAATGTGTATTTTTATTATCCTTAGTAACCACTACTAAGATTATGTCAATGTTTTTAAAAAATTTTTATTGGTGCATTATAATTATACATAACAGTGATATTTATTATGCCATATTCATACATGCACATAGCATAATCAAATGTTTTTCAATAACAATAGGTAAAAAGATGCAATTGCTGAGAGTCCTAAGAGTCAAATGGGACCAATGACTATTATCATGTATAAGAGGCTCAGATGTCTTTCTTCCCCTTTAATTCCATATTTTATTCAGTCACTATACAATATTCTGTAGCCTTATCCTACTGTTGAATTTAAGAGTCAAAAAGAGTAAACATCTGCATCTACCTTTATTTATGTTAGAGATGCTTTGAAAATAATTTGTGGAGTCAGGAAACTTATGAGAATATTTAGACATTTCATAATCACAAATGATCAACTCTAATATCAGACAATTCACAGATACAACAAAGTAGAATTGCCAGATTTAACAAATAAAAGGAGTATCCACTTAAATTTGAATTTCAGTAAACAATGGATTTTATTTAAATATAAGCATGTCCCAATTGTTGCATGAGGGCACATTAAGTATTGGTTTGTACTAAACATTTTTCACTATACTAAAATTTTTCCATGAAATTTAGTACTACATGGTGCAATAAAAATTATTTTGCACTTTGAAATTATTCATTGTTTATTAGATATTCAAATTTAACTGATTATCCTCTATTTTATCTACCAATTCTATGCAAAGACATTTTGTAGTAGTAATGTCCTTTCCTCCTATTATACTGTGTGTCCCTTTATGGTAGGGATAGTGTAATTCATACTTAAGCTGTGCATAATACATATTGGACACAACAGAAATGTGCTGGGTGAACAAATGAATCTAAAGAACAAATTTTAAAGAACCTCAAATTCATTATACCTATAAAAGCTTTGAGTTTTGAAATTTTTGTCAAATCCTCAGTTATACTTTACCTCCAGATATATTCCTTACCTTTGTGCATCTGATATAATCACTTCTCTTTTTGCTTAAACTTTTCAGAGTAAATGGTAGATTATACATCCTGAGAACAATAATACTCCCAGAGCTTTGTCTTTTACATGAATTTGAATTTACAAAATGCTCCAGAGTGGTATACAGATGAAAAACAAATAAATTGAATTCACCAAGGTAAGTTATTGCTTTATATAAATGCACTACCTTTGTCTACATATACATACATATATACACACATATTCAGACTATAAAAGAAGGCATGTGGTTTTGCAAGTTTATAACTTCTACTCACAAGAGCTAATGTAAACTGATTAGGTAACACATCTCAGAAGTGACCATGGCCTCAATAAAATTGTGAAATGCGAAATTAGGTATCTTTTTGATATTCCCACCTTTCTTATGCCCTCATATTCCCTGTACAAACATTAATAGCAATGTGACTACTATCTCAAGGTGACTTTTGTGCTTTCCCAAGTGGATGATGATAATCTTAACTCAGAACCAAATTAGCAGAGACCATATATTCACCTGCCATCTTTTCTAAGGAAACTTTTAACAGTGTAAAACACTTTTAACATTTGTTTGATTATCTAACTCTAAGGAATGACTAGGAATGTGGCTTACTGGCCAACTAAGAGAAAAGGTATTGGTTTTTATTACTGCTAAATCATTCTCATAAGCTAGTGGAGAAGCCTTGATAATTAGGACCTGGAAAATCATGCATTCCCCTGAGCAAACAGCTTCTTCTGAAAAGTTGAAATTCTTTATAAACTTTCTTTTCTGTTTCCTTAGTATTATTATCCTGTTGATGCAACTTTTCAGGTATTCCACTAGGAAATTAGTGTTTGCCATAATATGAACCCTTTTAATCTGATCAAATTGCATTCCTACTGCTTTTAAAATAATGTATGACCTCTGCTTTTTTCATTCTTGCCCCCACCCCATTTGACATCAATTAATCCTGCTAGTTCTTTTTTCATAACTACATCCATCTAGGGAATCTTCCCTGACTACTCTAGTCCACATTCAATAAACACTTTGTCTGAACTCAGTGCATTTTATATGCACACTTCTTGTTGCTCTTGCAAAAATGATTCCAAATTTTCTTCCTACATGGAAACTCATATAAGCAACTGTCAATTCTCATTATGTTTCTTGTAAAGTTGTAGCATTTCCATTTCTATTCAGGAGAAGAATAAGATTGAGGGTCAACTTCTTAATATTGATATGTGTTCCTGAATAAACACTATAGATAGTTTCAAAATCTGACTACAATCAAGTCCTGAAGCAATAGCAAGCTACATCATTAGCCCTGCACATTTAGCCAAGTGTTAGGAGGCTGTGAGAATTCCTAAGAACTGTAGCAGCAGCTGAAATACATTTGAAATGGATTTCGTATGCAGTAAGTATTCTTTGAATTTTATAAAGCTGGAATACCATATTTTTGAGATGAGAACAGAACACTGGAGTACATATTGTACAGATACCTACATCAAACTGTTACTAAGAATACAAAGAATATTTTAATAACTTGGTTTTCTGTGCCTTATATTAGACACCTAAAGGGTTCTAAACTAGGTGTCTTATAAGTTGACAATGTACTAATAACTGAAGTATATCAATAGGTGAAAATCTTAAAAATTTTCAGTATTGAGATTCTTGGAGGATACTACCAGTTGTCTTATCATCATTTCTTTGGGTTTCAAGTTCATTCCACAAGCACCTATTCACTTTTTTCCCCCCTGCTCTGCAGGCAATGTGATCATAATACTAAAGGCAAACTCCCTAACATCAAGGCGCTTGTAGTCTACTTACAAACACAGACGCCACCATAGAAACAAAGACATACAGGGTGGCATTTCCAGCTCTGAGATAGCAGAAGCCGTTTATTATATTTCTTTTGTATACTCTTCAATCAAGCAATTAAAAATCTTCCCTTACGAACCCTGCGAGGAGGCACAGGGTAGTTCTGTCCAGCAAGACCACTACAGTGTTGAAACTTCCCCCAGTAGCTGTGCACAGCAGGGCAGGTTGATTAGGGTCTGGGGAAAGGGCAGTCATACTGGTCAAAACCAGGGCTGGAGATTATTTGCAGTTAACGGCCCTGGAGGCAATGGGGTCTGGAACTACTTTAGCTATTTGGAAAATAGAAAGGAGGAGAAGAATCCAGTTTATCCAGACCACCCCACCACTTTCTGATTGGACCCACTTAGCATCTTCAGAGAGGACAACAATAAAATGAAAAATATTCCCAGGGGTGAAGCCCAAAGGTCAACCTCTGGCTGTGCGGGACAATGGGGGTCTGGCCTCCTCCTCTTCTCTTCCTAAGGGATGAAGGAGTCTTAATAAAGAGACGTTTTCTCCGCAAAGATTCTAAACCCCAGCAGGTTTCACTAACTCCAGAGCTGCAAAACCACTGGCAGCAGACAGGAGGAGGGGCATCGGTATGAGAATCGCTACCCTGAGATCCAGACCCTAAGCCACAGCCACACCTCTCCGCCCCTCGCGCGCGACCCAGGGTCCGCCGCACGTTCCCCGCGCAGCTGTCCTGCGCCCCCGCCCCCGCCGGGCGCCGCGGCGCGCACAGTGGGCCGGAGCGCGCACCCGCACTCAGACCCTGCTGCGCTCGGAGCGCTCAGACCGTGGCCGCAGCCGCCGGCTACCGAGGCAAACTCCCGCCCGTCAGCCCTCCCGGCGACATGCGCCTCGGCTAGCGGCTTGCTGGTCCCCCGCGCCACCACTTTTTTTTTTCCTTTCTCGATTCTCTTTCTGTTTCTCTCTCGCACACACGCACACACACTCTCACATTGATCTATACACTGAGAGGATAAAAAAAGACCATTGCCTTCGCCCCCTCCCTCTCCACCCGGAGCAGCAGAGAAACCGCGCGCTGAGGGGCGCCGGACCGCCTGGAAATGCTAATCCTAAAGCGCTTCCTCGCTTGCATTCAGCTCCTGTGTGTTTGCCGCCTGGGTGAGTGATAAGACCGTGGTGGGGTTTCATCTCCGGGCCCGGTGGGACGCGGTTGGGGGGATATCAGAGTATTCACTACTAGCTGCCGCCGCCATCTAGAGCCAGAAGAGAACAGGGACCGTCACCAAGGATCCCGCGATGTTGGCGGTGGCAGGACGGATGTCAGCTGCGTGGGGTCCGCGCCCTCTCCCCAGCTCCTGCGTCCGCCACCTTCCCTCTGCCCACGGGGATGCGTGCTCAGGTCTCTGGAGAAGAGGTTGCGTTGTTATGGCCCCTGCCCGCGCCGCTCTCTTCCCTCCTTTGCAAAGTGTGGAAATAGCCTTTCAGATACACATAAGAAGACAAATAAGTGATTAGAAACAACCGTGTCGAGGGGCTACGTACTGTGTTGCGTTTTGCGGTTCATTTTTATGCCACGGGTATTATGGACTTAAATGGAAGATACACGTGTCTGTCGTGCATTTCACACACACCTGAAAGGTAGTACCAACAGAACAAGCACCGACCTGACTGTTCAGTGTTTTTAGTACTTTCAATTAAGTCACATTCAAGTCTGGGCAGTCACTTAAAAAAAAAAAAAAAAAAAAAAGTTTCAGTCAAAATATCAGCCTTCTGTCCCTGCTGCCAAAGTCAGAGGAGAGCTGCAGGTTGATGAATTTGTTCATGGATTCGACTTTTATCCACTGCCTTCCACCAGCATTGCTTTCTGAATAGCCAGTTTGAATATTTGCTTGGGAAGCAGAAATTAGATTTTCCTGTCATTTTGCAGAAGAATCGTAAGATTGGATGTATTAATTTTTTTTTTTTTGCCTTCATGGGGATAGTCAGCCAAGATGGAATGTAACATATGGTTTGAAGGCATTAACCTGAAAATTACAAAATGTGCCTCGTTTGTGGGTACACGTATTTAACTCCTTTTAGTCAGATAATCCCACTTCTTAAATTTTAGATTGTTCATAATAAAGAAGATATTAAACCTGCATTTTCATCCAATGGAGGTACTGCTCTTGGCACAGCGACCTTTACAAACAAATTATTTTCAAGTTCTATCTAATGAGAAATGCATTAGAAATAAGATAATGACTGCCCAAAGCCCACTACATTTATCGACATAATTCAAATTCCAAAAGCCTTATGAAAGCGCTCAGGGGTGATGTTATGCACACAGTTGACATATAAGATTTGCAGGGGAATCTTTGTTCCTGGTGGCTATAAAACCTTACAGTTGATTCTGGAAAGGGGAAGACGTTTTAAAAAAAGTGCTGTGATCATTGAATACATTGAACACCTGTTGAATTTACATTTCTGCATTTCTGTTATGGATCTATTTTAACAACAGAGCCAGATCCTCTTTATATTTGAATTATTAATTAAATAAATCTCACAGTATTAAGGAAAGCAACTAGAGTATTGCTTTGTACCTCACTAAAACCAAAAAAGTATATTGTGAATTTTTAAAAAATTGAGATAAAATTCACATGTCAATTTATCTTTTTAAAGTATACAGTGTTGATTGATAAATTCAGTTACACAATTATCATTAATATCTAATTCTAGAGCATTTTAATCATCTCTAAAAGAAACTCCATGCTCATTAACCATCATTTTCCATTCCTTGTGACACCAGCTCTTGCCAACCACTAATCTACTTCCTGACTCTATAGATTTGCCAACTGGACATTTCATATAAATAGAATCATGCAAAATGTGGTCTTTTCTGTCTTGCTTCATCCTTTTAGCATAATGTTTTCAAGATCCATCCATGTTATAGTATGTATCAGTACTTCATTCTTCTTTATGGCTGAATAATACTCCATTACGTGAATATACCACATTTGCAAAGGTTTTTTTCCCCCCTTTAAAAAAGCATTATTTGTAGTGTGTTTTAGTTATATAGATTTTGGTTTATTGAACATTTACCTTAACTCTTTAACAATGTAAAATTCTAGGGTAAAGAATTCAATTCACTGTTTAAGATGTTCATCCCAAATTCATGAAATGACATTGAATGTAAACTTCTATTAGAACTCAAAATGTGTTTTGTTTTGTTTTGTTGAGACTAGAAGATGCCTACTTTTGTATCCCTCATCATTTTAACAAAGTTGACTTTTCTCACTGTTGCCAGAAGACCTGGAGGCATTGGCAATCTGAATGAGATGAATATCTTGATCTTGGGGTACAATGTTTCAGAAAATGAGGCACATTTTCTACAAACTCAAAAATTCAGTATCTACTTCAATTATTTTTGTCCCTCAACACCTACTTTTGTGTTTGTAGATGTATTTATTCCTCATCTTCACTGTCCTTAGAGTCATCTGGCCTGGCACTTGTAATGGGTACTCACAAAAGTCTGAGGACTGACTGGGGCTTGCTGCGCAGGATCATAGCCCTGATGCAGTTTGAGCATTAGTCTGCCATTCTTATTATTCACGAAGGAGCTGTAGGTGGTGTTCGTTGTTGGCAATTAAGAATGCCTGAGTGAGCAATAGAAGACAATACAATTATGGCATTTGCAGGTAAATGGATGCAGTTGGAGAATCTCATGCTAAGTGAAGTAAGCCAATCTCAAAAAACCAAATGCTGAATGTACTCTTTGATAAGTGGATGCTGATCCATGATGTGGGGAAGGACACGGGAAGAATGGAGGAACTTTGGTGACAGGGGTGGGAGGGAGGAGAGGCAGGGGGACAGTAAAGATGGTGGAATATGATGGACATCATAGCCCTAGCTTTATGTATGACCGCATGTATGTTGTGATTCTACATCACATACAACCAGAGAAATGAAAAGTTGTGTTCCATCTGTGTACAATGAATCAAAATGCACTCTGCTATCATGTAAATCTAAATAGAATAAATAAATAAATAATTTTTTTTTAAAAAAAGAATGCCTGAGTGGTCAAGACAGCATCACTTTCTGTGTCCAAGGTGTCCTGATGGTTTGAACTGGGCAAGTAGTTGGCATTGCTTCTTTCAAACAACTCTCCAGGGAGAAAATTTATCATTAGAGTGGATGGACTGAAATAGATTTTTTTCTGACCTACTGAACAGGTGTATCTTATGGGAAAATCTGCAGTGGCTTTCCTGTAAGGAAGCTTAACTGTGAGTCATAGAGGAGAGCTAGGTGTTTTGAAAGCTTTTTAAGGAATCATTTCCATTAATGAGAACTCAGGATCTTTGACTTAAGACTTATAGTACTACAAGGTACATTAAATTCAGATTTGAAAGTATTGTTATTAAATATGTAATGAATCTGATCCCAACTTTTTAGCCATGTTTTATTGCTTTAGGAGCCACACCAAATACAAATTGTCTTTAATACTTCTGCAATATTTAATTACTTCATTTAGCCTTGGTATGGAGTCAGTAGAATTGAACATACTATGACTCTCAGCTTGGTCAGTTTTTCCTCCAAAGTCACCACAAATATAAAGTATATATCCTCACCACTGAATAACTAGTCCCCATTCAGAAAATTAATTGCTTTTGATTAGGACAGTAGCAATTTTCTTTATTTCATTTCTTCCTCCTTTTTTATGCAGACTGTAGTTGCTTCCACTCAGGAAAGTTCACCAGGATAAATCATTCCATTGATGAATTCACTTCTGTTCTCATATCTGCACTAGAGCTTAAGAATCTTGCTTAAAATTTTATGTTGTGGGAATTTTGCTTCTGGCAAAAAAAAAAAAAAAAAAAAAAAACAACTTAGTTATTTTCTGGAAGCTGCTGTGTTTCCCCAATGCCCTTACTCCAAAAAGATGAGTTATATCTAACCTGAGAGCTTTGCTTGGTGCCCCTTTGCCAGCTCCTCAGACCATAGCATGGTAATGGAGCCCCCTCAATCAGATGAACAAAATGGGTTTGTGCTTCATTTTGCGTTACCATCTACTCTAGTATTTATATGATGCAGTCCCAGTACTAAACAGTTTCTATCCATTTTATCATTCCATTCTCCCCCAAAAGTACTTTGATACAGGTGTTTTGTACATGAGGAAACAGGCACAGAGAAGTGAAATGACTTACTTAACATCACACAACCTGTGCCAATCTGAATATTCCTTCTGACCCCAGAATCTGAGGCTTTTTCTATTTTCATCTCCGGATTAGTTTCCTGTTAGGAATTTACAAACTTGCTTACATAGGATGTGATGCTGCTTTTTTCACAGTCCCAATTGCTTTCTTATGGAACTCCTTTGTGACATTTTTTTCCATGTGAGCCCTATTTATTTTTTTTCCTTTTTAAAATTCAAGGGATAATTTACCATTTTTTCAAGGGATAATTTACCTTTTTTATGTAGCTGAAGGTTTTGACAAATGCATATGGTCTTGTAAGAACCTCCACAGTCCTGACATAAAACAGTCCCATGGGAGCTACTTTACTCATCCATTGCTTGTTTACTAAATGCTGACATCTGCCAGGCACCATGCTGCTAGACACTAATAATTTAGCAGTGCATAAACGTACAGAGTGCTGGTATTTGTGATGCCTGCAATCCAGCTAATCCGATTCAGTGCCCAAATTGAAGCTCTTCTTTAAATCTCACTTAAAATACTTTCTTAGTTCACAGCTACTTGAGAATAACCATCTTTTCCAAATGTCTCTCAGTGTGTTAAAAGTGTTAACTTTCAAATATTTTTAAATGCTTCGCACTCCATCAAGAATATCATCGGTAAAAGAGCCAATTTAAATAAAATGTATATATATTTCAATTGTGCTTTAACTCTGAATGTCTTATTGGAAGTAATTCCTAGAAAGAACTTTAGGTTACAGAAGGAAACCAGTTTCTCTCTGTATTTGTAATCTTTCAGAGGTGGTATAGCATATCATAGTAGGCATTAAGGGAAAAATTATCTTATTCTATTATATAATCCTAAAATGCTTCAATTTTAAAATGTTGCTCTCTAGTACCATAGCCACTAGCTATGTGTGGCTATTTAATTAAAAATCTACTGAAATAAAACCATTCACTTCTTTTATCACCTCAGCCACAATTTCAGTGCTCGTGTAGTTATGTAGGCTATGTACTTATGGTGGGTGCTGCAATAAGCAGGGCCAATATAGAACATTTCCATTGCACAGTGCTGTTTGAGGATAACACAACAACAACAACAACAACAGACAAAGGAATGAAGGATAACACTCATGAGAAAACACAACTGGAAAAATTCTAAAATCATTACAATTATTTCAAGTATTAAAGCATGAGGCTTATTTCTGGCTTATGTTGCGTCAGACATACAAGCATCATAGAGCCATAAGGTAGCCATTGATGAAGCAGCACTAGATGAAGAAAGATTAAGGGCCACATTGTGTAGCCTTTATAGACTGTGGTGGAACAGTTGGTGGTTGGGAGTGAGTGGTCTGCTGCCAAAGCACATTTTCCATAATTTGTTCTAGCACCCACGATATTGTTTTGCAATTCATCTATTTGTCTCTCCGTACCTGCCCCCAAATCAGCTCCATGAGGACAAAGACTTTATTTCATTCATTTTTGGATTTTGGGGGGCTTGGGACCCAGAGTAGGTGCTTAATAAATCCTTAAGGCATAAATAGAGTCACAGAAAGAGTGTACCATGAAGCTTCTTACACAGAATCAGCTTTCTGTTGTTGGGATTGGTCGGTTTCCATTATTCTTTCTTTCTTTTGATATTGATCCCAGTCCAAGAGTTTGGTCACCATTTACTTTGACCTGTCTTTTTGTGTGACCTGTCTTTAGTGCCACTTCCAGCACTAGCACTTCATTTTCATTGATTCTCACAGAACTACTTAGAAGTGCCACCTAGACCCAGACACAACCTGTACGTAAAAGCTGAAGCGCCCACGCCTGATGCTGCAGGTGTAGTGGCAGGAACAATCTTGAGGAAGCATTTAACCCTGGATGAGTTGTCATCCGTGCCTCTTGGTTATGACCCAGGGTGTCAGGGCATCAAGTCACTACCTGTGCTTCTGTGCTGCTGTGCACTGAGAGGAGAGGACGATGGGGGTGAAGGGTGGTCAATAATGAGAAATGAAGCATCTTGTACTGAGAAAGACTGTATTGTCTGTCCAAGGCCATGTGATTGGATAAGTCCAATCTAGTCAAGATGGCCTAAGACGGTTCTGAAACCAGGCAAATGACGGCGAGTGCAGTTATATGGATGCTTCGGCTTTTGGAATTTGTCTATAATCATTGATCCTAGAGATGATTAATGTGCAGCACCTACCTTAGCCCTACACAGCAGATATTCAGCAAATATTTGAATTGAGTTGAATTCAGTGGAATGGAGGCTGGGATGAATTTGTCTCAAAGGTGACAAAAACAGAGAAAAGGAAATATGCTCTTTTGTTAGGATCTTTGCTTGATTTTCTTCTCATCAACCAACCTACCTTCCTTCCTTTTTATTTTATTTTTTGTTATTTTGCTCTTTCCTCTTCCTCTTTATCTTTACTTCCATTAAGCATAAATTTAAGATAATTAAATAGTCTTAGGTTTCCTCAGTATCTTGATGAAGAATTTGTCAGGGAGAAGATGAATGCTATTTGATGTCAGTACAGTAAAAATACTTTTAATGCATTAATATAATTTGGAGGGCTTTGTAGTTAACGTAAGTTTTAAAGTATTGGTTAACAGATGTTTCTGCTAAAATTTCCAGTGTGCTGAAATAGGCTGGCAGTCTTTCTTTTTTTTCTCCTTCTTGCTGATATTTGCCCACATAGATTGAACTCAATTATTCAGGGTCCTGGTGGTTGTGAAATTTTTGGTCTTATTCAATAAATATGAGTCAATTTATGTACACTTTAAGAAGAGAGAAATTTTTTATAAGTTTCCTCGGAAATATAGTTCTTATATATTTGGAAAAAATTACTTTATTCATTAATAAGAAGGAAGAATTTTTCTGTTAAAATATGTATAATAATGACTAAGCTAGAAGTTCCTTTCCATTCTTGGAGAATCATTCTGTCCTTCTCTCTGCCTTTGGCTTTAACACTTACTCCATAACTTTCTAATTTTTTAGCTGTCACTATCTGAAATGCTTATTTCTTGAATTCTAAAACTCTAACAAGACCTAAAGAGGGGTCTTGAACTGTACTTGAACTTTCCTCAGAACTAAGTAACTCAGCACACTGAGTAGGAATAAATGAAAACGGTGCTTTTTTGACACAATGTTTTTTAGGAGATTGTGGTCACAGTCTCAAATAATAGGTAAAATTTCCAATGACTGGTGACTTTGGAATTTGACGTTTCCCCATTGCTCAGAATACATACTCAGAAAATGCTGAGCAGATATAAGGAATTTTTTAGATTTTCTCGTGACTTTCAATCATATTGTCATCTGATTATAAATTATTTCACTAATTAAATCTTTACCTACCTGCACCCTGACACATTTTCTTGAATAGGCTATCTAAATGTGTGAGCTGCCACACAGATGTGGATATCATGGATACTGCATCATGTTTGTTTCAGTTCACATCATGTTTGTTTCGAAGGCCATTGACTTAAGTTAGGAGTTCTCAATCCTGGCTACATTTTGGATTTATCTGGTATTATGGACTGAATGAATGTGTGCTTCCCTTCAAAAATAGATCTGTTTAACTCCTAACTGCCAATATGGTGATTTTGTGAGGTAAACAAGTCTTGAGGATGGAGGTGTCATAAATGAGATTAGTGCTTTTAAAAGAAGAGGAAGAAACCAGACGTTGCTCTTTCTACCTTATAAGGACATGGCATGAAGGCAGCCATTTGCAAACCAGGAGGAGGGCCCTCACCAGAAATCAAACCTGCCAACCTTTGGGTCTTGAATTTTCCAGACTTTAGAATGGTGATAAACAATTCCATTGTTTCAGCCAGCCAGTCTATGATGTTTTGTTAAAGTACCCTGAGTTAACTAATGCCCTTGAGTAACTTCTAAAATGTACTAATGCCCAGGCATCAAATCAAGATATTATAATGTGTGAGTCCTGGGCCCAGATATAGATATTTTCTTAAAATTTCCCAGGTGATTACAGAATATAGTTAGGGTTTAAAATCACAAATCTAGGACAACCTCATGATACTACTAATCTTAGTCCATTTTTCTTAAGGTAGAGGTATTGGCAAATTCTATGCTGTTTTAAAACAATGCCAGTGTCATAGGACAAAGGCCTTGGCAAATGTCCCATCCCTATCTTCTCTTTATGAGGCAGTTTTAGTTTCAGAGTAACCCTAGAAGGAGGAGTATGGATTATAGAGGTTGACCTCATAGTCTTTGCAAGCCAGACTTCAGGAGATCAGACAGTCTGGGAGCTGGTCCAGAGGCTCAGATGTATCAGCAGGTGGGAGGACAGGTGAAGCAGCCTTGGAGATGGGCTTTCAAGTGCCATTTATCAGGACACAGGCACATTAATGTCTTTCATTTTGTCAATAATACTAGTATTCTTGCTATTCCCTTTTCTTGATTATTTTCTTTGTTTCATGAAAAATCTGTCAGAATTAGTTATTATTTCCTTTACAGGCAATAGATTCAGGATTTAGCTATGCATGTTTTTAGTTCAGCAATTTTTTTCCATGTTATTTTTCAAATGGAAGTTTCATTATCAGGTCTAGGCTATTTGTTTTTATTATATTTGGAAAGCACTAACAACTTGATTTAAAAGATAACAATGAAATTTTCTAGGTGGTCCAAAGATCCACTCTAATGTCTTTAGATTCAATAGTCTATTGATGACATAAGTGCAAGTTAATTCAGTGAATCTTTGTTGAGCATCTCATGGTAACTATTCCCCAAGGGAGAATATTCTTCCACTGGTCTACTGAATCTTCCACAAGATAGAAAAATCCACACTTAAGTAGTTCTTAAAGACTTTTCAGGGTACAAGAGTGGAAGTTGTGTGGGGTTATATTTAGTCTTAAATTCACCTTTGGACAGATTTCTAGGAGGTGATGGGGTAGGTTACAGACGCAGCAAGTAGGTGGATAAGGCCTCAGGGGTCACTGTGGGCCAAAGGGCATCAGGGGCAAAAAGGAAGGGATACAAGAAAGCATGGAATAAAGTCAGAATACAGTGCTAAAGGGAGAGAATAATTGATTAGAAGCATGTGTTGTGGTCACAGTGTTAAATAATAGTTCATATTCCCAACACCTGATTGAAGAGTTTGGAATTTGACATTTCTCCATTACTCAGTGGAAAACGATTGAAGTATTCTGAGCAGTAAAATCATCTTAGCAGATGTCTTTGTTGGGAGGATGATGCAGGTATCAGAGTGTAGGGTGGATTGAACCAGAAAGAGAGAAGGAATCAGGAAGCTTGGTCAAAAGGCTGTTAGCTCATGGCAGTCACAGTGGGAACTTGATAGATGATTTGGAATATAATATGTCCTCTTTATATATTATCTTTATGTCCAAGCACTTTCAAATACACTACCTCACTTGATACAAATATAGTTGGTGTAATTGATAGGACCTGATACTATTCTCTGAAGAATGAGGCTGGGCTGATCAGCAAGGAGGTGTCTTTCCTCATCAGGTGAAGACTACAGCAGAGAACATGGAGAGTCTAAGAAACACCCTTGACGGAAAAGTGGAGGCAGCAAATAGGTACCAACAGAAGTTGGTAATTTGGAGTATAGAAAAGAAGAGGGAGAAATACAGGGTGGTAGCTTGAAGCCTGCTTATTTATTATATGGTAGAAATCTAAATTTGTAGGAATTAAAGTTAGATATTTCCTCTAATTAACTCAGTATCTTGGCTATCAATAAGAGGAAGTGATGTTGCTTAAAATGATTTATTGTAGTAAAAACCACAATCACAACTACAACAAATTTTCTTTTTCTTTTTTGTTTTTTTTGGATAGAAGGATTTGAACATATTGGTAGTGTCAGGACAGGATTATCAAGTGCCCATCTTACAACTGTTTGTTTCATTCACCTTTAAAACCCCTGGGTTTGTACTTCCCACAATGAGCACACATGCTATTGTGGCATTTCAGCCAGTAGTCTGCCAATACAGAGCCTCTCTTAATAGCTGTGAGTTCACATTGCTTAAAGCCTGTCCTATTCATACCTCATGAACTAATATTTTTGTAAATGACTTGTATTTTACACAAAATCAGTGCAATGGAAAATATAAACCAGACTTACTATATTTTTTAAAAGTGACTTAACAACTTTTTCTATGAATTTATGAAAATACTGTAGTATTTTGTTAACTACTGTGTATCCCTTAAGATAGATATATTAAGGACACATGAAAATTGAACTAATGAATCTAATGGTACAAAGTGGCAACTGTTGAAGACTGAAATGTAAGCATACTTTCCTTATTTAATGAAAAAAACATTGCATGATAAAGAATTGGATGCAAAACTTTGTCTAATTAAATGTATGGCTGACTGGGTTATTCTTTAGAAAGGTTTGGTTGCAGTGAAGTTTCATTTGATGGCTTTCAGAGTGGAGAAAAGATATATAATGTTTAGGCATTTATATGTGTATATATGTATAAATAAAGACGTATGCAAACATGTTCATGTGAATATGATATATATGTATTTTTCCTGCTGCTTAAAACTGATATTGCTTTATTTGAAACATTAAAAAATTATATTCTTTGTAAAAATTATTAAGTTTAATCACAGCACATTCCTGGATATTTTGAGCCAGAGTTTTTCCTGCCTACCACATAAAGAAGGGTCAGGAAGCATACCTGCTTCTCTCTGTGACCTGAACACAGTGTTATTTCTCTCCAAAGGAGTTGGGTCCAGTTTAGGTCAGTAAGATTCAGTTCAGCAGATGTTCATTGAGTAGCTACTATGTACGTCACTGCATTTGGACTTTAAGAAATACTTTTTGTCTTTGAGGAGTTAATGTGGTACAGATATAAAACATGCCCTGGTGGGAGCATACCGGAATAGAGAATCACATAATGAATACAAGACTGTTTGGATCCAATTTTAAGTCTGTGGAAAGTCAGAAAAAGGAGACACAAAATAAAGACATGAATTCATTTTTAAGTTCCTATTGGAATATGAATACACTTCTTCCTTTTGAACATGAACATTTGCTGTTTCATTTAATTGATAGAGGCCTTTTTATATCCCTCTTACCTTTTGCTGTATTCAAAATCAAAAACAAAAACAAATAAGCCTACATTACTTGTTTCAAATTGTTTACTTAAGAAGCTTGAATGCAGAATATGTTTAGGTTTTGCATCTCTATTCTGAAATGCCTTTACTTCTCAATATGTCACCCTATTGCATTTAAAATAATTGTTCAACTAGAAAAATCTATAAGCAACACATGCATGTTTCTATTCAACACCAACTGCTAGGAAAATGTCACATAATTCCTGCAATTAAGCCTACACCAATTTGAGGCTTAATTTTTTTGAAGGTGGCAGCTGCTATTTTGTGATAAAGGTAAATTTTTGGTGATAAAATTTCAAAGAATGATTTAGTGTGCACATGATTCTGTGCTCTGAAGAGTTTTGAACATAGATGGCAATGCTATCTGCAGGATAGATTCCTGCGAAGGAAGAGAAAAGAGTGAAATCATTTTTAATTATCCAAGAGTGACTAGGTCACATTGTCCCTAAGTCATTTAATATACAGCACAGTGTAGACACCATCCTGCCCACAAGAAAATATCCAGTGATGCCTCTGTCGTGCCTGTGATTCCAGCTTATTCTTATCCTAATTTTTCATTACTTTAAAAAACACTATTCAGTATTCTTGGCAGAAGAAATCAAGAAAGCCCAAGATGCTTCTATGTTCCTCAATAAATTATTCAAAAGTTCATACCAACCCCTCTACCCATGGTAAAATACCCATGAGAAAATCTTCCAGTTCTCTATTGGAAGGAGCTTTGCAAGACATCCTCTTTTTCTTCTTCCTTCACGGTTTTAAATTTGAATCCTACAGCATCTGTCAATTTGGGTGGGGGGGACTTCTCATTTTTACAAATATGACAAGTGATTAAGTTGTATTCGACTCCATGGCTTTCAGGCAAGTGAAGATAAAATATTTAGCCAGATAGTCTCTCTGCAGTGATAACAGCATATAAACTTTCCCCCATGAGGCAGGTTGGGTCTTCTGCTGACAAAGTATACCTCTATGCAGCAAATTTTCAATTATAAATTGGGGAGTGCTGGCTTTTTAGTGGAGTGTTTTTTGGTTTTTGTTTTATGTTTTTACTATAGCACACAGCCTTCTGGAGATTTGTTTGGGTGATTGCGCTGCTAGAGAAAACTCACTGAAAATAGGTCATCAAGAAAAGATTAATATGGGCTTTTTGTGCGGAAGTAATTATGCTTGATTATTGTATTCTGTTGCAATACAATATACCGGACCATGCAGTTTCAATGAGAAAATAATATGTGCACTTCTAACCCTACTTAAGATTTTTCAACTGGAGTTTAAGTTCCCACTAATTAACCCTCATGCATTCCTTAATAACAAAGAATGAGCAGCTGTTTTGAATGTTATATGTGTTGTTCTTTATTCACCTGAAAATTCCAGATACACATGTTAGTTGATCAAAACACAGCTGGGAAGTTCCACCACATTAAATATCATGCATACACTTGGCCATGAAAATAGCAACAAACCTGTTTGCTATTAACCTAAGAAATCCTTACAGCCTGCTGGTACACAGTTCAGTAGACATTTTGTAGCCATTAGTTGACATAAATTATTGCTTTTCCAAAGGCAATGTTAAGACTTTGCTAGTTTAGAGCAATGGATATTGGAATACTTGAAGGGATTTATGTCCTAGGAGAAAGACTTTCCTTTAACATAGTACATTTTTCTAATTCTCAGAAAGAAATTCTTCTGCCACAGGCTTCAGTAATGAAATATAGGAGAGATAAGCAAGGGCTTTCAACCATGGAAATCTTTGAGAAAATAATGAACTGGATTTTTTGTTGATACTACTCGTCACTGGGAAGGACACATAGGCTCATGTGTTTTTTGATATCATATGCCTCCCTTACCAGGTCATGCCAGATGCTTCAAAATCTGATCTTGGACCATCTATCTCGCTTTCCTTGAACCTCCACACATGTGCTTCTTCACTCTGATTCCAGCTTTTAGTATTTTTTCTGGTGGCTTTGTCCTCATGCATCCTGATTGTCTTACCTCCTCTGTGACACCTTCTTCTACACATGGCCACTCCTGCATCCATTCCTACCCCACCCATGATGGCAGCACTCAGGCTGCACTGCTCTTGTTTCCAGTGCTTGCTCTTCTTGAGGGAGTCTGAACTCAAGATATTCAACCACTGAGCTATAAAGACCACATAGTAGGTGCTCAGGAAATCCTTGTGGCATAAATGAGTGAAATTCCTTCCAAAGCAATCTCTTAAAATCAGGAAATATAATAGGATCTCTCCAGTCAAATGTTAAATGTTGCCACCACCTCGGCTCATTCAGCACACTCTTTAGCAGACTAAGAAACTTGGGATCACATTTACAGCATTTGGAATTAGAATTCAATTCACCTTCAAATTCGCTCAATCCCTCTTATTTTTAAAAAGGTAAAGTTAAAAGTAGGTCAATCAAATCACATTCTCATTTTACCGGGTCCAAGAGTCTATATAGATTTTGGACTGAATTGGCACACAATTGTGGACAACTTCCTCAGGGCTTTTACTCTTGGCATTCAGAGTTTTAAGAAAGAAAATTAAGTGATTGGAATAGAGTACAATAGTGAATGCAGAAGAAGGGAAGAAAGATGACTGTGGCCAGAAACACGAGAGAAAGGGAACTATAAGTTTCTTTATTCTACGTAGTGGTGGGAGAATCTACTTTTTGGCCTGCACAGCGGATACACCAATTCTTTGGGTAAGTTTTCCCTATGTTTCCTGTCAAGCCAGGGTTTTAGTGAAACAAAACGATACCGGATCCCTCTCGCTAACACCTCTTCATCCCTCCAACACCCCAGCCAGTGCCAGCCAAGAGCATTTCTCTCAGTTCCTTTTATCCTTTTTTACCAAGAACAAGATCTGAGATATGTGAGATCCTGTTCGATTCAGGCTTGGAGAAAGCACCCTGTATTTCACAGCCATGGGTTACCTGATGCTGTCAATAGCTGAATTGTCAGCATTTGATCATGGATCTAATGCTATAACAATTTCAAGCAGCATAAGAGATTTGTAGAGGGAAAGTTATTTTCCTTAGAACAGAGAGCCTGTGTTCTTGATACTTCTAAGTCTTAAAACATGTGAGAATATATCAAAGTTGTGCTCTGCCCTGCTTGGGAGGCTATGACATATGTTCTAAAACCAAACATTTTGTGTCAAGAATCAGTCTTTGGTCTACTGACATTGTTTACAGGAAAGCAAGAGAGTCCCTGAGAAGACATGAGAAATGCTGAGATGAAAAAAAAAAATAGATGGCTAAAAATCAAAGGCTATCAAGATGGGGCAAGTGTCCAATGGAATACTATAGATATTAGTGTTCTGTCCAGTAGAGATAGCATGGGCTGTAATGAGGCTAACAGACAGATAGAAATTAATTATAGACTTGTGCAAACAGGAGTCTGTGAACAACACGAACAACAATGAGAAAATACAATTCAGAAAAAACGGAAACTTATTGTTTCTTGATTAAAATGGGACAAAACAGCCACTAAAATACACAATCACTTAAACTGAAAAAAATAGTATTTTTAACTTAATGTGAATTGGACTAATATTGGATTATCGATGGTTTTGGAAATTATTTTGCTGGTTTTAAACTGCCCAGAACAAAATGTAATCATTATAATTTAAGAAAAATAAGACCAAATAATACATCAGAGGAAAATAATTATAATACTCGGATGCTTAATTAAGGAACATTGAAAAACAGACTGCTTGTTGAAATACTGATGCTTGACAGAATATTAATTAGGTGATTAGGAGTTTAAAAGCTATTATTTTAGTATATGATAGTTAGAAGTAGCATTATTTGATCTAATGAAGAACTGGCAAAGAGTTATAAGCATGATCAAGGTTCCTATGGGACTTAATTTGGGGAAATGATGTTTCAAGACACAATTATATAAGAAATGAATTAAATTATTGAAGTTTTAAAATTATGAGCAGAGAGAGAAATTGGGTAGATTTAACATTAATTTTTAAGAGAGGGATATTTTCATCCTGCTTTTAAAAGACTTTAATTTTTAAAAATTATTTAAGATGAGATCTGAGTCAAACATTGAGTACAAGAAACCTTGCACAAAATTTGCCTTTGTAGTTTTGGTCCTCTGGAGGCAATATCAGTCATAAAATTATGTGTAGTCTCTGTTTCTTGAAAAATTTACTATGACTTCAGAAGTATTTGATAATAAACTATTTTCTATACAAAAGAAGAAAGGGCAATAAAATATTAGAGAACGTAGATGAAGGTGCCATGAATTTCTTTGGAGGGATGGTCTGCCCTCCTGATGCTGCTCACAGCTCACTGTCACATCTTTAGTCATAGAATTATTGTTTTAATTTTTGTTTGCATTATATCCATGCCTAATTGAAGCACTGATGTTTTCTTTCAGATTGTTAGCTTAACATATGATAGTGCAAATGCATCAGAAAGTGTGAATAAAATATAAGTGCTCCTTAACATTTTTGTTTATGTCATTAAAAAAAAAAAGAAAACAAAAACAGATTCTCTTCTTCCGCTACAGTTCTGTTCTCCCACTTAGTATTAAACTTTTGGAAGGAGTTTTCCATACTCACAGTCTCCATTTGCTGCCCTCTACTTGCTCCTGAACTCTCTGTCAAGAGGATTCTGCTTCCACCACTGCCCTTATCAATTTCACCAGTGCCCTCAACAATGCTATAAGCCATAGCCATGTTCTTGGCCCTCATTTTATTGACCTTCAAACAGCTTTTGACAGTTACCACTTTGTTGTTTGGGGACACTTTGTTCCCTTGACTTCCAGAACACCACACTTGCCTGGTTTTGCTGCTATTTCACAGGCACCTGCTTCACGGGCTCGCTCTCTTGTGCTGTTTGCTTCTCATTACCTCAGCTTCCCAAACACTGGAGTCCCCTACACTGATGCCGTGGGCTGAGCTATAGCGTGGATCTCAAGTGTTCTTTAGAGGTCCATATGGTAAAGGTGTGGTACTCCACCCCTGTGGTGCTATTGGGAGGCAGTAGAACCTTTAAGAGACCTAATGGGAGGAAGTTAGGTCATTGGAGGCATGTCCTCAAAGAGCATATTGCTTCTCTTTTGCCTCCTGGTCATCATGAGGGCAACAATTTGCTCCACTATACACTCGCTACCATGAAAGTACTGCTTTGCCACAGGCCCAAAGCAACAAGACCAACCAACCATCCACTGTATCCTCAAAAATTGTGAGCCAAAATTAACCATTCCTCTTTATAAACTGATCATCTCAGGTATTTTTCCCAGTAATGGAAAGCTGGCTAACACAAGCTGCTTCTGTTTTCTGTGTACAGAACTTATACGACTATCACATTGTTATATTCTCAACATCAGTAACTCTCAAATTTATATCTCTAGGCCAGAATTCTTACCTGAACACCAAAGTCATGTATCCAACTGTCCCTTTAGACACTTGATGCACTTCAACTTGATCTCCTGACCATCTTCCCATCCCAACTCCTAAATTCTGCCTTCTTCATGTCAGAAAATGGCAACTTCATTTTGTGGCTCAGGCTGAAGACCTTAGAGCTACCTTTAATTCTTTCCTCTCTCATCTCCTTGTATTGAAACTGTCTGCAAACTTCAGTGTATCTCCTGGACCATCTTTTGCTCACCAAGCCTTCATTACCTCTTCCTTGCATTATTGCACCAGATTCTCACCCAGTCTCCCTGCTTTGCTTCACAAATAAACCAAGGTGATTTTATTCAGATGTGAGTTGGATCATGTCATTCCAGTTTCCTTTTGCACTTAGAGTGAAAACCACCATCTCTATAGCTGAGACCTCAGGGCCTTTGTTTTTCTGTACCTCCTGGTTGAAATGCCTTTCTTTTACCTTTTTTTTGGTACTAGGTATTGAACCGAGGGATGCTTAACCACTGAGCCACATCCCCAACCCTTTTTACATTTTATTTTGAGACAAGGGCTCACCAAGTTGCTTAGGGCCTTGCTAAGTTGTTGAGGCTGGCTTTGAACTTGCCATCCTCCTGCTTCAGCTCCCAAGTTGCTGGGATTCCAGGCATGGGCCACCACTCCTGGCTCTTTAATCATTCTTTATGATGCATTTCCTCACCTCTCTTGGTTTTTGCTTATTCTCATGTTTGCATTGAGGACTTCCCAATTCCCCATAGTATAAATGTGACCACCTCCCTCCCCAGCTACTCTGTCTCCTGCTCTTATTTCCCTCCTTAACTCTTATCACTTGTATATTTTTCTGAATTATTTTCTTCTCCACTTTCCCCATTAGAACCTTTAACCTGTGTTAACAGTGTAGTGCCAATCCCCAGCATGGGGTGCCCCATACACAGTAGGTGCTCAGTAAATATTTGTTGAATGAATACATAAAACAGCCTTCCAAGTATTCAGAATCTGAAATGCTCCAAAAGCTAAAACTTTTTAAGCACCTACATGTTTGGCCACAAGTAGAAAATTCCACGTCTTGAAACTGTTTGATCCATAAGGTTGTTAAAAATATTGTATGAAATTGCCTTTAGGCTATGTAAGTAAGATGTAAAAAAAAAGAAAAACTTTTTTCTTTTTCAGTTTGATTTTGGGTGAATCTTGTTTTGGTTGATACCACTGTTTCTTTGTGTAGTTTGCATTGCTATACATAATTTAAACTTTTTCTTATAACTGTATTAAATGACCCTGGAAACCTCATATAGTCCATTTTTAGCCTTATCTGAAATCTTGCTATTTTTCAACCTCCTTTCTTCATCTTATTTTATATCTGTGCATCCTCATTGTTTCACATACTGGTTTTTTGCTTTATGCAAAATGACTGTTTATTCTTTGTGTTTATCTTTTCCTCAACCGTACTTTTAATTCTCCTAGACATTAACAAATGAACTGCTTTAATTTTTTTTCTAGTTGTCAAGAGAGAAATTGCTGCTGCTTCTTTCTTTTGAATCCTACTCCACAAAAAACCCAAAATGCATTATCTGCCACCAGCTGCCTTCTTCCCACCCCCACCAACCAGCTTCCTCTAATGTTTCTGTCACTGTTACTTGGTATTGAAAATACAGATTTTATTTTTTTGAAAGACAGTTCTTAAATTACTTTTTACATTTTCTGTGGACATATATGCAGCAGCCAGCCTTATAAAATGTGTTTGGATCTCTTCTGGGTGAATCGCTCCTTGAAGTGATTGTTTAAAGGATACTTAGATAGCCTATTTTCCATATCAAACATATATGTCATGTCTTTTTTCTCATATGAAAGGCACCTGTATGCACATAAAATTATTAGCTTAACAACCTATTTTTAATAAATAGCAAGACACATGACCTCTACTTTCTCTTATTATGCCTTTTAGTGTTAAGAAAAGAATAGAAATTTCCACCTCAAGGTTACTTCTTTTCTGTCAGATCTGGCATATTTAATGGTTGCAGAAGGAAGGCAGGATGGTTTGTTCAAAATTCAAAGCCTGCCTATAAAAGGAACAGACAGAATTCTGACCAGTTGAGACATTATACTGCATAAAATACATCAACTTTCTCTCCATACTCAAAATAATTAAATACATTAAAAGCTATGTAGTTGCAACATGATTATTTTCACAAATAAAAATTTGGTTTTCCTAATTTCCTAAAGACAAAAGCCATTCTGCCTGATGTATTTTAAAGTTCTAAAAGCATTTTGTATGTAAATGTTATGTGGAGACTCTTAACACTCTAAACTGATAAAGCAGTTGTGATTTGCCCCCAAATAAATATCATAGTATTATATATATTAGTAGTTTAAGACTTTTTAAAATGTTCTAGCTTTTATCTATAACATTTTTGTTTTATAGTGGTTTCCTTGTTCTTTTGAAAATTATTTTTCATGATTATGATATTAGATACAATCAGGGAAGCTGTTCAGAAATTGCATAAACTTCACCTGTAAATCAACAGAGATCAGTATTTTTAACAATTTAGTTTCCCTTTTTCCTGACATACACACACACACACACACACACACACACACACTCACACACATTTTCTAATTATACACAAAGCGAGACAGGGATAGAGGGAAGGAAAGAGCGCACAAGAGAGGGAGAAAGCGTATATTTTAAACAAAGATTGACCTATACAAATTGTAGGGTGATCTGCCTTTTGAATTTAAAATGTAGTGAAATTTTTATCAGGTCATAAACACCATCATTTTTATTTTTTTGTATTAGTTAGAATATAGTTTCATTACATGTCAAAGAAATTGCAAATGGCTCTGTGGTTGAAACAAGAAATAGTTTCTTTCACTTTTCCTTATCAGTCCAGACTGATGGGCTGCTTTCCTACAGAGTCCATAGTGGAGATGGTTTGCACACCAGTGTGGAAACCTGCGGCCCTTTGATCTTGTTCCACTGTCCCTTGGGTCATATCCTCTTCAGCACATCCTGAATGGTCCACAACTATGTTGATATTCCATCAAGTGGTAAGAGAAATGGGGATCTAGCAGGGAGGGCCTGCACACTCCCTCTAAAGGAACAATGTAGAAGTTGCACTCCTTACTCAACCAGGCAACTAAGAGTGGAAAACTTAGCGTTGACTCATCGCTAAACATTTTGTTACTATGCAAAAAGAGGGGAATGGTAAATCAAGGGAGCAATTAACCATGCTTGTCAAAATTGTATTCTATTAAACTCTGTTCTGACCACTTTTTGTTATTCACAAAGTATTGATGAACCACCTCTGGACTTCCATATTAGTTTGCTTGTAACAGTAATTTATTAATGATCTTCCAAGATTCCTGAGTATTTATCAAGTATCAGGTAGTATGCTAATTAGTTTACATATATATTCTCAGCTGAATGTAAGGATATTATCAGGCAGCAACTCTGTCCTCATTCAGGGATATGACTTAGGAAATGAAGACTTAGAAGGGATTAAATGAAAAGATTTTAAATAATTTGATCATGATCACAGGGCTAGTAAATGGATGATGGACCTGAGACTCTTAAGTTCAAGTCAAGTCCTTGATTCTTATTGTCTAATCATTTTTGAAACTAAATTATTAAAAGAAAATATTCGACCAAAAGACTATGTATATCTCTAAGACTATTGATCCAGATTGTCAAAAAAACAAAAACAAAAACAAAAAAGCACTCTGGAAAACAGTTATCAGTTAATGTGTTTGTGAGAGGTGTACAGAAAAGTCCCTTAGCCAAACCCTATCTGACATTAGATACTTCACAGACCCAAAGAACATAAAACCTGCTATTGTTTTAGTTTTCCTTTGTTTGGTAGATAATATAGTTAAACAACATTTTTATTTGTTTTTGTTTCCATATCTCTTACAGATTGCCTTTTGTACAAATGTTTAGTCTACTATCCCATTGAGTTGTTACTCTACTGTTTCTTACAGAATTAAAAGAATTCTTTATCTTAAGGATATATATATGTGTGTGTATATATATATATACATATATATATGTACATATATATGTATATATATATGTGTGTGTGTATATATATATGTATATATATACACACATATATATATTTCAGATGTCTCTCCACTGTTCCTTTGGGTTTTGATATACTTTATCAGGTTTGGGGAAGGCATCTTATGTTTATTTATTTTTATCATAGTTATAACTTCTAAATATTTTGTGATATTATTCTGAAAGTGGAGAGATCTCAAAAGTGAAATATACCCTGGAGGTCATTATAGTTAACTCTTACACTAATTTTTAAAAAGATAATCCCTCCCCTAGAGTGTGGAGGACAGTATTCTTGGGTTTTATTTACATAAATTGTTGTTTTATTTAAAAATATTACAATTTTGAAGTCCAAATGCTTTTTAAAAAGGCATGTTGTTTATTTTTCTTCTAAAACAGAGGTTATACCCCTAGTTTCAGGGCCCATAAAAAAAGGCATGGTCCTAGCATAAGCCTGGTTGTGACCTTCATGAGCAAAGTAAATCAGTTTGTTCTGTCTCTCCTATAAATTTTCTCCACCATACCCTCACATCAGGTAATGTGGGCATGGGATGATCAAGTTCCATTCTTTTGAATACAGATACTTGAACTCTAGTTACTTAAGAAAGTATGGGCACTTAGGAGTTGACAGAGAATCGGTGCCTAACTAGAATTCCTGCAGACCACTTAGACCATAAATAGCAATTCTTTTTAAAAAAATACATTTATTGGAATGCATATAAGACATATGCATATAATGTATATAAAATAAATGTGAATTATGAGAGAGTAGAGATTTTGTACATTACATGTTGTAAAAGCCTAGTGTATAAAGATGTTTTAATATAACCACTGCTACATTTTTATGAATTTTTGTTATGCATTATTAATCTCATAAAGGTCTTTTTACCTTAAAAGATCATTTGAGAGTCTTCATGGTGATTTAGATTGGCCTAGGAGGAAAGGATGTGGAAGGCATTGGCAATTACACACCAAACTGTTTGAGAAAATAATTTTCTATGAAATTCAAAAGAGAGTTTGTCTTAGCTTCTCTCCTCTTTGTTATAATTTAGATATTAGGTGTCCCCCAAAACTCGTGTAAGATAATACAAGAAAGCTTAGAGGTGAAATGATTGGGTTATGAGAGTCTTAACCTAATCAGCACATTAGTCACCTGACAGATGGGGATTAAATGGGTGATAACTGTAGGCAGGTAGGGTGCGGCTCAAGGAGGTGGGTCACTGGAGGCATATCTTTGGGGTATACTTTTATCCTTGAAGAGTGGAGCTAGCTGTCTTTCTTTGTCTTCTTTTGTGGGGAGAGGGTACTGGAGATTGAACTCAGGGGCACTCAACCACTAAGCCACATCACCAGCCCTATTTTGTATTTTATTTGAGAGACAGGGTCTCACTGAGTTGCTTAGCACCTCACCATTGCTGAGGCTGGCTTTGAACTCAAGGTCCTCCTGCCTCAGCCTCCTGAGCTGCTGGGGATTATAGGCGTGCACCCCCACGCCTGGCCTGCCTCTCTGTTTCTCTCCCTCTGTGTCTCTTTGCTTCTTGGTGCCATGTTCTAAGCATCTTTCCACCACATCCTTCCACCATGATGTTCTGCCTCCTTGTGCCCAGAACAATTGAAGTGAGCTGTCTATGGACTATGAAACCATCAGCCTCAGAATAAACTTGTCCTCCTCTAACTGTTCTTGTCAGGACTTTTGGTCATAATAGTGAAAAAGCTGACTGAAACACCCTCTCTGATGTATTTCTCTTCCACCCTCCAAGGTAATAACACTCAGGTTGCATTTGGAAGACCAGTATCCCCACCTTCCATACCTTATGTAGTTCCTCCTTTTGGCTGAATATTCTGGGCACACTGATTAGTCATGTACCTGCCTTTCCCCTTAAACAAACCTCCATTTCTTTATTTTGATTGTGCAGTTGCAAATGTCCTCACTGATTATCAGATCAATGTAATTCACGCTGAGCTCAATGACCAAAAGTTAATTAAGGACATACATACATTTTTTTTTTAATATTTTTTTAGTTATAGATGGACACAATGTCTTTATTTTATTGCTTTGTATGTGGTGCCGAGGATCGAACCCAGGGCCTCACGCATGTGAGGCAAGCGCTCTACCGCTGAGCTACAATCCCAGCCCTAAGGACCTACATACATTTTTAAAAAAGAGCACATTAACATCAATGATTCTATTATTTTAAATATAAAGTAGATTTTAAAAATATTGTGTTAAAAACACATAATATGAAATCTACCTTCTTAAAATTTTAATTGTGTAATACAGTATTACACAATTATGCACATTGCTATTCAGGATATATCTAGAAATTTTTCATCTTACATCTGAAACTCTACACCCATTGAATAATAATGTCCCATTCTCCACTCGCCAAGCCCTGGAAACTACCATTCTCTTCTCTAGGAGTTTGACTACTTTAGATACTGAAGCATTTTTCACCATTGTCAAGAGCTGGAAGCAACCTAAATATCCATCAATGGATGAATGAAAATGTGGTATGTGCATATAATGGAATTATTTTTAACCCTTAAAAGAGGGAAGTCATGTCATATGCTATAATATAGCTGAAGCTTAAGAACATTATGCTCAGTGAAATAAACCAATTATAGAAGGCAAATATTGCATGATTGCACTGATAAAGATATTTTTTGAGAGCTTGGGGCAACAGGCTTTCTGAAGTGAAATGTTTTCCATTTCTCCATACTTATGATTTCAATATATTTTTCCCTCCATTAGTAATTTGCTTTAATCTATAGGTTGGCTGTGGATTTATTTAATAATCAATTTTGCTTCTATAAGGAGAGAGACCAACTTGGTTAATATCATTGCTAATAATCATTTCTTGAGACATTCATAGTAACAGATACTTTTTATTTATATTTTCATGTAACTTTTATAATGCTATTCAATGCTATATCTTATTGTCTTTCTTATTAATGTTTATCTTTTAGCTTCTGTACAGTCCAATTGGAAGGAAGCAGAGGCAAGATTTGAACTCACATCTGCTCATTCCAAAACCTTTGCCTTTAAGCAGTCTACCCTCCAGAGATAATGGGCTTTACTCAAAATAGTAGGAGTAAGGGTTGAGATAGGTTGGGCATAATTTCATCTTTGCATGCACATTTCTAAGAACCACTCTCTATGGAAAAAATGTAACATACTTTCTTCAAAGGCCAGAATCTTGCTTTCCACGTGGACACTTATGGTTTAGGCTTCCTGTTGCTCTGGTGCTTTCAGAGCTATGGGTATTTGTCCTTGTTCTTCTACCTCCCTTTTTCCACTCCTCTTCCCTCCCAGCTCTGGCACGCAGTTCTGTTTGGTTGATTTTAGTCTGCCATCTCTTGTCACTGTCCACCTTAATGCCCACAGTTCACCAGGATTATTAGAAGTGGTTTTCCTGCCTGTCTTACACCATTACTCTACCCAGAGCTATGCACAGCAGCTTCCTCTGCCTCCTTCCCAAAGCAGCATGCAGTCAGTATGTTTGCTGTTCTCAGGACAGAAGAGTAAGTGACCAAGAAACACAAAGTGATTGTGTTGGCCAGAAATGCAAGGAAACATCATGACGTATAAGTCAAGCTTCTCCATTCATGGATTCATTACTCAGTCATTCAACTAGAGTTGTTAGCATCCAGTGTTTTCCCTAAAACCTTTTGATGCTGTAATGGATCCATTGGTTAACATGGTTTACATTTCACAAAAATTTGAAACAGAACTTTTTCCTAGGGAAGTAAGAAAATAACAACTTAGTAGTCACAGGATATAGCACTTTGATGGCATTTTGAATACCGGAATGACGGGAAAAGATGCCATATAAAGAAGTGTGACCCTCAGCAGAACAGTGAACTACAGAAGCACTTAGACACATCCAAGAATATGTGCAGCTTGCATGGATCTTATCCTACAAGAACTTGATGTTTTCTCATACTCTATGCATGATGGGCCATGTGAAAGAATTCAAAAGAAGCCTAACACATGTTTACCCAATACAAAAATGATGTCATTGCTCATATTTCAGATGCTGTCTCTGCTGTTAAAGGAATTTCTTGGAAATCTTTGTAACTGCTGTTTGGGGATAGATATGATGTAAATATAACGCATACAAATTCAGTTATATTCAAGTTGTATTTTGTAGAGCATGAGAAGCTGAAGTCTTCTGTCAAATTTTACTGCTTTTTCTTTTATAAAAATAGTTTTCTTTCTTGCTATCCAAGTGCTAAGTTCATTTACATTACTACACTTTCCCTGGGTAGGTGATAGAATCATCTTGAATGTGTTTCATTAGAGGAAACTGAGAAGTCTGCCCAAGAAGTGCTGCTGAATTCTTTTCTTTACAAATCTACATAAGAGTAGGGGGGATGCTACCTTAACAAGTATGTTTTGTTACACAGAGAAGTCTTTTATGTTCTTGCTTACAATTTGCCAAAAAGTCCAGGAGAGATTTTAGTAAGTAGTTGAGGTTAATTAACTTTAAGGGAAAAATTAATGCAGCTTATATATGTAAGAAATGAAGGAGAACATGGAATAAAATAGCTGATGGTCGAGTACATGAGGGATACCTGAGGTAACACACAGGAAGAGCTCAGCAGGCCCCATCTGACACTTCTGTTTATTCACTATCATAAAGCCTCAGATTATTGCTATTATTTAAATTCTTCTAGAAGAAACTTTCTCACCACTGCTTTCCCCTCCCCCACCCCTCAGCTTATCTTAATGTTCAGTTCCCAGGACAGTAAAAATCTCTCAGCTTCAAAAACCCCTCGGCACTAACGGCTTTCATTGGATCGAAACAATAGTGATCACAGTGTATCTCTATTTCCTCCTCTTTGCAAATCATACTGGGCATTGAGGTTCACGGCCCAATTCATGTAGACTATATTTATTTTCAATCACAACTCACACTATTTTTACTTTCTAATGCTTGCAAATCTTTTCAAATATTAATTACATATCTCTCAAATATATATTTCATATCTTTGTTGCTATATTATGTTTGTAATATTTGATATGTAACACTGAAATATGGAAGGTCAATTCTCCTGCCTATATAAGTTCACATCTTAATTTTGTTATCAGAAGTTTTGTTCTATCTTTGAAGTTCCTGAAAGTTTAGATTTCATTTGAGCAGAATAATAATTAAGGGATCTTTCTTTCATTCCCTCCTCCTGCCCTTCCTGAGTTCCTGAGAAAGTTTGGATCCTGGACTTCCTGGGAGTCAGAGCTGAGCATAGTGGGGAGCTGGAGACTTGAGACAAATGCAGACCCTTGCCTTAGTTTGGGGAAATCTGATTGGTGCTCTACAGTTCTGTGCAGGACAGGCTAGCACTGTGGAGCAGCTTTCCACTGGAGCATGGCAGATCAAGTTTGGGGCTTGGAACAAAAGAGTTTTTTAAGTACAGGCAAACTCTGGAAATACCATCTGTGTCTCAGGAACTAGTTCTCTAATGTGACCTAAGTGTTCTCAGTGGGTAAACATTAAGAACTGCATTGCTCTTGGGACAGATCAAGATCTATTTTCTGAAGAAAACCTTGGACTATCAATAGGCACTAACCTGGTGGAAGTCTGAGCAGAGGTTAGATGATCATTCACTGAGTCAAACCAGGACACATGAACAGGCATTGAAACCTGAGAGACAGGAATCAAGAATTCATACTTGGTTTTCAGAGTGCAGAGGTCAAGATTGGGAGCTGGAAGGAAGTAAGAAACATGATCAGGGTGAAGGTAAATAGACCGAGTGCACTGAAATTAGAAGCCAAAGACACAGAGTCATAAACGTAAACAAAGGTGAGAGCCCTGGCAACTGAAGAAACCAGTGCAACCCAGGCAAAGCTTCTCACCCCTCACAGCAGAATGCTGACTACACCTTGTCTCTGATGCCCTTCTCTTTCACAAAAGGTCTATCCCCTCTTTAGTGAAATCACCTTATTTTGCTGTACTTGTCTTATCCATTTACCTGGATCCCACTGATTGCCTGTATCCCACTGTATGAAAATTGCTTCTACATTTCTCTTCCTGTTGTCTGTGAAGTCCTGAGTGCCAGACACAAGCTCACTACATGATACCCATGATGCTGGACTGGAAAAGAGATCTTGAGAGTCCCTGCGTCTATGGGGAGAACCAACAAACAGCTTTGATATATTGGTTCATTCTGAGACATAGATCAGGTAAATCACGTTGCCCTAATCCAGTTACATGCCTCTCCTGGCCTGGTTTTAAAAAATTTTCACCTTCGTAGAAGAAGGGAAGGACTCAAAGGACATGCCAGGAGGCAGAGGATGTGTTTAGGTATTTTTATAGCAATATGGTCAGTGTTTGGGGTATAATAAATGACAATGAAATTCCTGCAAAGTCCAATAATAAGTTTGATGACCATTCTTTCTTGTACATGACTTGTGCCAATCATTGCTCAGTGTTTTCCATTTATTGTATAATTCAACTGTAACAATATAGCTTTAAGGATGTGCTGTACCTGTTTTGCAATGAGCATGAGGCATAGGGAGGTCAGAGTTTGCCCAATGTGATGTAGCTGTTAAGTTGAAGAGCTTGGATTGAAGGGTCTGAGAGCCAAGGAAGGGTCTATATATGTACCCCATTCTGTATCTGCAGGCATGGAGGCCTTTAGATTCTGAGCATCTCTTTCTTGAGAATGAAAAGCAGTAACAAAGAGCAATGTTTTAAGGAAATCTCTTCCATAATTCAGGGAAAAGTGTTATGTGTGCCCGTAATCTCACCTTCGTATCCGCAACCTACTCAAAGTGAGGAAAAAAATAGGGAAGAGGCAATTTTATGTACACTTAGAAGCAATGTAATAAAAGTTAAATTTAGGTAAATGTTATTGCAGAAGAGATGTATTTTGTTAAAATTGCTAGTAGCTGGGAAAACAGAACAATGTGACCTTAAAACTTTTCTGTGTATTTGTTTCAGGATATGAAATATAGATTGCTTTTTAAAGAAACAGTACAGCAAATATTATAGAATTATATGGTTCCCAAAAATGTCTCAAATAGTATATTCAAAAATTTTATGAAGGAAATATTGCATAAGTCAAATTAGAATTTAATTATAATTAATCTCTTGATATTTTCATTCAGGTGGGTGTTTTTAGAATATATCAATTACTTGGCCTTTCAAATGCTGTTTATTGAAATGATTATCCTAGGAAAATACATATATCATAGCATGAAAATTTCCTTTGAACCAGTAAATTGTTATCGTTAATTTCTTTGAACCTTTTATAACTCAGTGTCATGAAGAAAGTTTTCATTTAATTCATTTATCAATGGTTATTTATAATAACTCCCTTACCCACAATGAAGCAAATACCACTTACAACACGACTTTTTGTATTTCTCAGAATTTCATAGTCATGCAATTTTATGTTGATAAATTAGCAGATTTACATTTCTAATGTAGCAGAAAGGTCAGAAGTGACCGCTATTTAACACAAATTCCTCTTTGAAAGCTGTATGCATGTGTTCCTTATAGAGCACTTACGTGCCATGAGCGGGACTGACTGCTGGGAACACAGAGGTAAATAAGACTTTCCAGTCCCTTGCCTTCATGGAATACTGGTATTGTACTTGGTGGGAGTGCAATGCATTTATTATGGCATTACTTAATTAAGGTTGAGCAGCTGTTTCTTTGTAGTTAAGTATCATTGTGTGGTGATTTTTAAAATAAATTTATCAAATTAGATAGATGCATTTTTTTTTCTGGTCGGCACAAATTTGCTAAGAATTCTCTAGTTAGCACTGATCAATTGTAATATCACTTATTTGCTTAAAAAGCTGTTGTCCCATTTGTCAATGACATGATTTTATACTTAGAGATCCAAAAAATTCCACCAGAAAACTTCTAGAATTAATAAATGAATTCAGCAAAGTAGCAGGATATAAAATCAATACCCATAAATTAATTGCATTTCTGTACATCAATGATAGACCCTCTAAAAGAGAAATTAGGAAAACGATCCCATTCACAATAGCCTCAAAAGAAAAATAAAATACTTGGGAATCAATTTAACAAAATAAGTGAAAGACCTCTACGATGAAAACTACAGGACACTAAAGAAGGAAATGGAACAAGACCGTAAAAGATGGAGAAATCTTCCATGCTCTTGGACAGAATCAATATTGTCAAAATGGCCATACTACCCAAAGTGCTATATAGATTGAATGCAATTCCAATTAAAATCCCAACATCATTCCTTATAGAAATAGAAAAGGCAACCATGAAATTCATTTGGAAGAATAAGAGACCTAGAATAAGAAATCCTTAGCAAGAAGAGTGAAGGAGAAGGCATCACAATACCAGACCTTAAACTGTACTACAGAGCTATAGTAACAAAAATGGCATGGTACTGTCACCAAAATAGACATGTAGACCAGTGGTATAGAATAGAAGACACAGAGACTAACCCACATAAATACAGTTACCTCATAGTAGACAAAGGTGCCAAAAACATACATTAGAGAAAAGATAGCTTCTTCAACAAATGGTGCTAGGAAAAGTGGAAATCCATATGCAGCAAAATGAAACTAAACCCCTATCTATCACCATGCACAAAATTCAACTCTGGTCTGTGAATTAGACCAGAGACCCTACTCCTAATGGAAGAAAAAATAGGCCCAAATCTTCATCATGTCAGATTAAGACCTTATTTCCTTAACAAGACTTCTATAGCACAAGAAGTAAAATCAAGAATCAATAAATGGATGGATTCAAACTAAAAAGCTTCTTCTCAGCAAAAGAAACAATCAATGAAGTGAACAGAGAGCCTACATTTTGGGAGCAAATTTTTGCCACACTCACATCAAATAGAGCACTAATCTCCAAGACATATAAGAACTCAAAAAACTTAAACCAAAAAAACAAACAACCCAATCAATAAGTGGGCTAAGGAGCTGAACAGACACTTTTCAGAAGAAGATATACAATCGATCAACAGATATATGAAAAAATTTTCAACATCTCTAGCAAGAAATGCAAATCAAAACTAAGATTTCATCTCATGTCAGTCAGAATGGCAATGATCAAGAATACAAACAACAGCAAGTGTTGGTGAGGTTATGGGGAAAAAGACATGGTCATACATTACTGGTGGGACTGCAAATTGGTACAACCAATCTGGAAAGCAGTATGGCAATTCCTTAGAAAATTTGGAAAGAAACCACCATTTGACCCAGCTATCCCACTCCTCAGTCTATACCCAAAGGACTTAAAAATAGCATACTACAGTGACGCAGCCACTTCAATATTTATAGCAGCTCAATTCACAATAACTAAACTGTGGAACCAACCTAAATGCCCTTCAGTAGATGAATGGATAAAGAAACTGTGGTATATATTCACAATGGAATACTACTCAGCAATAAAAGAGAATAAAATTATGGCATTTGCAGGTAAATGGATGGAGTTGAAGAATATCATGCTAAACAAAGTAAGCCAATCCCCAAAAACCAAATGCTGAATGTTCTTTCTGATAAGGGATGCTGATCCATAATGGGGAAGGGACACAGGAAGAATGGAGGAAATTTGGTCAAAGAGGAGGGAGGTGGGAGGGTCACGGGGACAGTAAAGATGGTGGAATGAGATGGACATTATAGCTCTAGCTTCATGTATGACTGCATATATGATGTTATTCTACATCACGTACAACCAGAGAAATGAAAAGTTGTGCTCTGTCTGTATACAATGAATCAAAATGCATTCTTCTATCTTGTATACCTAAGTAGAATAATAAAAAAAAAAGCTATTGTCCCTCAGCCTATGCCCAAAGGACTTAAAAACAGCATACTACAGTGACGCAGCCACTTCAATGTTTATCGCAGCTCAATTTACAATAGTTAAACTGGAACCAACCTAAATGCCCTTCAGTAGATGAATGGATAAAGAAACTGTGGTAGATATACACAATGGAATATTACTAAACATTAAAAGAGAATAAAATTATGGCATTTGCAAGTAAATAGATGGAGTTGAAGAACATCATGCTAAGTGAAGTAAGCCAATCCCCCCCCAAAAAAGCTCAAATGTTCTTTCTGATCAGTGGATGCTGATCCATAATGGGGAAGAGGGTATGGGAAGAATGGAAGAACTTTGGTCAGGGGGAAGGGAGTAGAGGGGAGGGGACATGGGGGCAGGAAAGATGGTGGAATGAGATAGACATCATTGCCCTAGGTACATGTATGACTGCATATATGGTACAACTCTACATCGTGTACAACCAGAGAAATGAAAAGTTGTGCTCCATTTGTTTACAATGAATCAAAATGCACTCTGCTATAATGTATACCTAAGTAGAATAAATAAATTTTTTAAAAAATTTAAAAAAAAAGCTGTTGTCATGTTCATAATTTGAACAATGGAAAATATGCAGTAGTATAGCCATTATGTAAAACCATATGGAGGTTCCTCAAAAAGGAAAATAGAACTACCATTCAATACAACAATCCCATTACTGGGCATATATCCAGAGAAAATGAAATCAGCGTGTCAAAGAGATATCTGCCTTCCAGGGTTTATGGTAGCACTGTTCACAGTAACTAGGAAATGTAAGCAACCTATGTGTCCATCAGCTGATGAATAGATAAAGAAATGTGGTACACATGCATGGTGGATGGAGTACTATTCAGCTATAGAAATAAGATCCAGTCATTTGCAACAACATGAAAGGAATTAGGTGAAATAAGTCAGGCACAGAGAGACATGTATTGAATGACCTTAGTTATATGTGGAATCTTGCAAAAAAAAAAAAAAAAAAAAAAACCATGATCTTATGGAACTTGAGAGTAGAGTGTTAATTACCAGAGACTGCCTGAGAGTTGGAGGAAGGAAGGGATAGGAAAAGGTTGATCAGTAAATACTAAGTTACATCTAGATAGCAATAAGAAGTTCTGGGTGCTATTGTGTTGTGGGGTGACTATAGATAATTACAATATATATAAAAAACTAGAAGAAAGAATTTTGATGTTTTCACCAAATGATAAGTTTTTGAGAAGAAAATATGTTTAAGGTAATTGAACTATTATGCAATGTGTGTATGTATCAAAATATCACGTGGCACCTCATTACTATGTATAATCTTTATGTTTTTATGTATCGGTCAAATTTAATTAATTTTAAAATGGTAAAGATTACATTTGCAGACTTCTGTCATTGTTTAAGGCACTTGATTTCTGTTTTGAATTATTCAAGACTACAGAATTTTTCAAATAAGTTAAAGAAAAACTGAGTGCTCTGTCCATTTTTGAGTGAAATTATAACAGTTGAGGAGCATCTACGCAATAGAATGTGAATAGAAACATTTTTTTTTTGCACAGTCATCATGTCCAACTAGACTGGACTGAATTCCCCCTTCCTGTCCTGCAGTGGCATCTTGGGCAGGTTTCATAATTTTCTGGTCAATTTAGGTTGTTAGAAGTCTAATTCTGTTTAAAAAATTAATATCAAGCTCAATTCATACTGTCTTATACCTAACTTATATCTCCTAACTCCAACCTGAGGAATTGGAGGTGTAGAGAGGAGCTTCATCTTGGCCAGGTCACCCTCCTCTTCCTTGAATCTCGGATTACTTTAGTAATCCTCTCCATGTTGGTTTTTGTTCATTTGGGGGATGATGCCCCCTGTAGGTAGGTGGGGTCCAAAAACAGAATCTCTTGGGGATGTGCTCATTTTCTTTGGACCAGTCCATGAGGGTCACATTGCATAGATCCCTGATGTGAGAGCCCTGGTCCCAACTGTGTTCCATCCTTATGTATCCTCATCACCAGCGATGGATGCACAGCACACTCTTCCTGCAGGACTGCTGTCAACTGCCAGCCCGCCTCTCAAGTGGGACACCCAGAAAATGACACAACCACCCTGTGTCTCCATGTTTCTTTTCTCTTCTGAAAGAACCGGAGATCAGCATGTCCTATTGCTAATAAGCACATGTACAACCAGAACAGGAGATTATTTGGAGATTTATAAGTGAAGGTTTCAAGACATACTCATTTAACAGAATAATACAAGAAAAGTAATTTATAATCAAAAGAAGTCTTACTCTGTGATTTGCTATTTATTTTTTTCTTCAAGATTTTTTAAAGTCTAGACACCATATTTTTTGTGATTTAAAGACTGTAAAAATCATGTATATCATACCAACTTTCAAAAATCCTTTAATTTATTCTGTTTCTTTCCCTTGTTCCTTCATTCTTTCTACTGGTATTTAGGGAATATCTGCTCTGTGCCATCTTAATACATGAGCTGGTTTCAGGTTCTTAGATGATTGTAGTTAATGCAATAATTATTTTGAGTTCTAAATTTTGATTTTTTTATTTTAACACAATAAGTTAACTCACCATTTTGGCATTATTTTCCTGAAGCAGGAAATGTACTTTAATTCTTCAATAATAAAATTTTAATGAGCCTTATAGTTGCTTTTGTCCAGTAGCATTTGATAGTTTCTAGAATTTCTAGGATTTTAATAACTTTTATAATTTCTAGAATTTGTAGTTAGTTTCTAAAAATAATAAGAAATTGATGCTGAGTAGAAAAAGAAAAAACCTCGCCACAGTATTATTTTAACAAATGCTGGAATTGTTTTGTTAATTACCTAGAAAAATAATGACAGTAAGTGATCTGCAATATTTTAGTCTTTATATAGATTTAAGAATTATGGGTGGATTCTTAGCTTGACTTTGATAGATTCAAAAGTAATTTTAATTTTTGTTCTCTGTGCAGGTTATTTGGTTACAGATCTTTTAAATGAACTATAATTATGTAGATTTATGTCTGCCTTTAAAATACTTCATGCTATTTCACTGATTGGAGCCTAAGGATATGCGTTTCATGTTGATTTAATCAAAGGAACTATGGATAATTTAATTGTGTAACCAAATATTGAGGAAGACCTTTTTCTCTTGCCTTTAAATTACTGATAATGGTCCTTGAGCAAAGCAAAGTGCCTAAGAGTTCCATGTTCCATAGAAAACAACCAATAATAATGACATTACTTAGAAGCAGTATTTTACTCAGGACTTACCATGAGAACAACTCCTGCAAAAAAGCCAGTTCTTACTGCAGCACCCTTCATTGCATTCCCAAGCCTTTATGAGAGGCACCAGGAACACTGCTGGCTGTGATGCTCATGGGGAAGGGTGCTTCTCCCCACTTCCTGACTCAGCCTACAACAGATTCATGCAGAAATGGGGTTGGGGCATAAGAACTGTTCAGAAGGATCCGAAATTTCTGTAAGAAGTAGAAATTGACGTCTGTAAGGTGACTCAAATTGGAGATGTTCACTGAAGTTAATCTGCAATCAATGCATGCAGTGACTCCTGTTTCTCATTTTTACACACGTGCATGTACAAAATGGTGGGCATCTGGGCATCAAAAATGCAAAAGAGATTGGCAAGAGAATGGCAAATTCAAGGCCAACCTCAGCAGCTTAGCAAAATCCTAAGCAATTTAACAAGACCCTATCTTAAAATTAAAAAAATAATAATTACAAGGGGCTGGAGGTATAGCTCAATAGTAAAGCACCCCTGGGTTCAATCCCCAGTACTCCAGTACACCCCCAAGAAAGGGAAATAAAAAGATCTCTGAAATGAATTTACATTTAGACCTGCTTTGAAAATACACTGCCTCATCTTTATGGTTGTGCTACAAGTAAACCTGGAAACATTTCTGCTATAGAACACCGAATCATGTTTCCCACTACCTTTCCCTTTCGCTGTTTGCTCTGTCACCTTGTTTTGCCGAGATTTTTGGCATAATTTACAAAAGATGCTGATTATAGTCAGTTTGAGGAGACTTTTTTCCATTTCAATTGCTTCCACTATACAAAAGACTTTTAAAGGACCTTGACTACATGAGACTTTGCTTCTCAGAAGTGTGGCTGCCTGCACATATGGTAATACTCTAACCTTCCCTGTAATGTTTCAGTGGTACTTTTTTCGAAGAAACAGGAGAACTCAATTCTATTCATGAATCTCTGATCTTGAACTTAGCCTGGAGATAACAGTTTAAAAAGGACTCCATTTAAAGGAAACAGTTATTCCAAAAGAGCAAGGTCTGCAGTTGACTAAAGACTATATTAGGGATGCAAGAGTGTGTTGGGAATGTTTCCTGACTTTTAAATCTTTGGATTCAAAATATAAATATCATATTTAGGGAAGTATGTAGGTGAGTATTAATTGCTTTCTAACATCCAACCTGGTTATTTTATTTTTATGTTTAATAGTAGGTTTTTATATAAAAATATATGGATTATCTTCTTATAAACTGGAGGCTTAATGAGAGGAACTTTATGAAATATTATCCAATTCTTCAACTGTAGCAGGTATAGTTCAATATTTCAGTAGGCTTCTTTGGTTCAAATTAAGCTCCATGGTTTGTAAATAATTATAGTTAGGATTGTTGTTGTTTGTTATGTGCCTTATTCATTATTGCATTTTTTTAAAATGAGGTTTGTTTGAAGGTGTTTCAGATGATGGTTCCCCTCAGTTTCAGGGAGAGGCTTTGGATGGGGAAAAGGAAGTGCCAAAGGCTCTTACCAGGCATGCCAGAGCATGTTAAAGATGCTCATTGGCTCCGTGCCATTTGGACAGTGGCTTGCTTGAATTGTCTCCTGATATCAGTGAAAAGAATGAATTCTCAAGTTTTACTCATACTAGTTTTTAAAAATGAAGCTTATGATCCATACTTTTGGAAGAGAAACTTGCAACATTGTATTCAGTATTCATGTGAATTATGTTACTACATTTTTAAGATGACAATTTATTATAACAGAAAAATTCTATATTATGTTTACAGAGATTTACCCCTCCCCCCCAATTTTTTTTTTCAGTTTTAATTCTTTAGTGTGGATAATGGAATGGAAAACTTAAATCTCTTTTTGTGTGAATGTTTTATCTAAAATATCTAAGTATTTTATTATTCTAATAAACACTATTCACAGGTGTCAGTTTCATTAATAATTAATAATAAGACTGAAATACATGGTAAAGAAAGAATGTTACATAAGATAAATTATTTTTACTTACAAATCTCATATTAATAAAAACTGTGGTTAAATTGTGTTACCATTATTAAATATGTAATGACAATTCTAAAAATGGATTTTAAATTGATTGGAGTGTTTTTTAAAATCCTTGTTAGCATTATTGAAGAATTATATACTACAACAAACAACTTGAATATGTTCAAAATGAATTAATTGTGAAAAATAATACTAAGTCATTTATTTTACCTTATATCTGAATGAACATTAAGAACATATATTTAGCATATATTTTATATATGAAAATCATAAGCTTCACATTGCCTTATTAGTATATACTTATATACTGAATACTTGTTAAAATATGTTATTCCAAGATGTCCCAGTACCATGCATTAAAGAGTTATCTCAGCATCTGTCCAAATATTCACATGATTTAATTAAATTATAGGATTAGAAGAATATTTTAAATGATTAGAAAATAACCTTGGTTTCTTTGTAGTTTATTTAATAAAATCTCAGGAAAAGCCTCAGTTCAAAGTCTTTCAAAACTATATATATTAGCATATTTTTGCAATCTAATTTATCTCACAAAAACGCATATTTTAAATTTATAAATTTTACAAATAAAATGAATAAATTTCATGAATAAAATTAATAAACACTGAAACACTAATTAAAATAAAACACTAATCAAAATATTAATGCACATTTTCTTTTCAAATGTGCGATTTAATGAGACTCAATTCTTCAAATAATTTTTACAAGGTACTATTTTTCAAATGAAAATAAACTAACTCACCATTTGATGACTCCACACTTATTTCCAAATATATCTGTTCCATTGCAAAGTTATAATCCAGTTTAGATATTCAGTCTTTTTGTTCAGAACAGGAAGAAGTTAAATAGTTGATGAAATAAGTGAACCAAAGCCAGACACAGTAGCACATGCCTGTAATCCCAGTGGCTCAGGAGGCTGAGGCAGGAGGATTATAAATTCAAACTCAGCCTCAGTAATTTCGAGGGGCCCTAAAGCAATTTAGCGAGAACCTGTCTCAAAATAAAAAATAAAAAGGGTTGGGGATGTGGCTCAGTGGTAAAACACCTCTGGGTTCAATCCCTGCTACAAAAAAGAAAAAAGGAGATAGAACCAATAAAGCTTTTAATCTTTAATGTTAGACATGTCAAGCTTTAACCAAGTGTGACAACTGTTCCCAAGTAAGTACAGAGGAAGAGGACTTCATGTTTTATGTTAGAAATGGTTCATCATTTGCCTGTAGAATAATTACCAGAGCCTTCTCTTCAAGATTTTTGGAGGGAAGTTGTGATGGCTAAGTAGCTGTGATCTGACTACATAGTCACAGCCTTGTTTAGCCACCTTTGCCAGTTGCATTTCTGCCTAGTTCCTCCTGTGGTAGCTGAATGTGTGCCTTGTAAATAGCAGATCTTAGCCAGCCATAGTGGCCCACGCCTGTAATCCCAGTGGCTCAGGAGGCTGAGGCAGAAGGATCTCAAGTTCAAAGGCAGCCTCAGCAAAAGTGAGGCACTAAGCAACTCAGTGAGACCCTGTCTCTAAATAAAATACAAAATAGGGCTGGGGATGTGGCTCAGTGGTCGAGTGCCCCTTAGGCAGGATAAATTCAATCTCCGGTACCACCCCCAAAAGAAGTAAATAGCAGATCTTATCAAATGTGTGTTGAGTCCCACTGGACAAGAATATGAACCACACATTCATTATCTGTACTTCTGTGTTTGTTTGTTTGTTTGTTTGTTTTGGTACCAGGGATTGAACTGGAGCACTTGACCACTGAGCCACATCTCCAACTCTATTTTGTTTTATGTAGAGACAGGGTTTCACTGAGTTGCTTAGCACCTCGCCGTTGCTGAGGCTGGCTTTGAACTTGCGGTTCTCCTGGCTCAGCTTCCCAAAGTGCTGGGCTAACAGATGTGCACCACCGTGCCTGGCTCATTATCTATACTTAATTTATATGTGTGTACATATAAATTATAATATATTTGTTTTCCTTTTCAAAATGTTGTTATATCCAGCATTGAGAGTTCCTTTCTGCCTTTAGTTTCTGTCCCAGGTTCACTTTTGCTGAGCTTTTCTGGCATGGCTTTAGATGTTAGTACTCCTACTCTTGCAGCTCCTGTCCTCTGAAATGTTGTCTTTTACTTCTGTAACGATGTCCTCTTTCCATTACCCTTTAGTTACAAGCAAACACTTTAGATTAGCACCTCCTGAAAATAAGAAACTTGAATAAATTAAGATTTTAAAAATAGGTAATTGAATAACCATTAAGAACCTAAAAGTGTTCCTGGTAAGCACATTCCTGGCAAGAATGGCATCATGTATGGCACTAGTAATGTTGCTACTCATATTTTTCAAACAAATGTGAGATGCTCTTGGATGAGGATTAAAAAAATGCACATATAAAACAAATTAGTTTGGAACATGGAAAAAATTCATACAGTAGATTTCTCATGGAATATTCATTGGTGCCTGAAGATTTACTTTATGGAAACTCACTTAGGATTGGCAGGATATTCAGCAGACATATTTAGACTCTATTATTGTGACACTTTAGATTGTTCTATGTATTCAGTATGTATGTTAATATTTTTGAATTGATTTATTTGCTCTTCTTCTGCCTTCAGATTAAACTTTGATCTTGCCCTTTATGTCTTGTCTTGGAGATTCATGTGTAGCAGAGGGTAGGGGCTACAGTAGGGGAATTAATTGAAAGTCAAGTGTCAGATGTGAGGACTTCAGTTGTATTCCTGCATCCTGGCCCCAGAATGCCAAAAGCATATGCACAACAGATGTGGATATTTGGAACTTCACCATGAAAAATTTACCTTATGTTGCAGTCATCCTGTAATGAAGTCCGTTATTTGACAAATCCCATTCAGTTTCACCCAAACCAAATACATTCATTTCATGTATTACTGTGTTACTATTAGATACGAAGAGTCAATCAAGAATGACCAGATATTTCACCCAAGTTTCCAGGGTGAAAGTGATCAGAAAAACCACATAAATAAACATCAATAATAAAGGAACTCAGAAGAAACTGAAACAATGCAGAAAGTGGATTGAAATTTCATAAAAGCTGTGATTAGTATATTTAGGGAAAAAATGAAGAATTTGCCATCAAAAGCACAAGATACTTTTTAAATGGCCTAAAATAACAACCAAGAGGCTTAAGAAAGTTTTTCTTGTAAATAATGAAGAAATGATGGTTGAAATATACTGAAAACTATTAAGTAGAAAATGTTCCTGAAAGTAGAAAAGAAATCCAAAATGTAGACAATAAGAGTGAGAAAATAACTAAAAGTTTATGATCAATCATGAAACTTCAATATTCAACTAATGCAGTTACATAAAAAGGAAAAAAATAAACAAAGGCAAGGAAATTATAAAAGAAATATCTGGTAGAGTTGTGGGAGGGGAGACAAGGAAAAATTGGGAACCTGTACATACTACCTTAGGCTAGATAGGTTCTATCGCACAGAAGGGTGACTACAGTCAATAATAATGTGTTTTATATTCTAAAGTAGCCAGAGAGAGGGTTTGAATGTTCTTATAGCAAGAACTGATGGATGTTTGAAGTGATGGATATGCTAATTGCCCTGATTTGATCATTACACAATGTACACAGGTAAGGAAGCATCATAGTGTACCTCATAAATATCTTTAATTATGTGTCAATTAAAAATAAAATAAGGTTCTGGGATTGTGGCTCAGTGGTGGAGAGCTTGCCTGGCATGTGCGAGGCACTGGGCTCAATCCTCAGCACCACACAAAAATAGATAAAATAAGGGTATTATGTCTATGTACAACATTAAAAATTTTTCAATAAAATAAAACTTAAATGATTTTTAAAAAGAAATAGCAAGAAAATATCTTATTACTGGAGAACATGAGCCTCTAAATTGGAAAGCACAAATGGATCCAATATAGTCAGTGATAAAAATTCAATCCAAAAGCATATCATTATGAAAATTCAGTATCCTAGCATCAGACACATGATTCTGAACATTTAAAGAGAAAAAGGAAACAGCCTCAATGTGCATAGGGCTGAAAATAAGGAAAGCTTTCAATTCCTTAACATCAATACTCAAATTTAAGGGATAATGGAGCAATGCATACCTTGAAAAATTTGAAGACAAAATTATGTTCAACCTAGAATTGTAATGATAGAACAAGAGAATGCAAAACATTTGTCTTGTGAATTTTTTTCTCAGAAGCTGCTGGGGGATGTGCTCCAGTGCCCAACTAAAATAAGGGAATAAACCAATAAAGAGGATTCATGGGATTCAGGAAGCCAGAGTTGCAACCAGTGACACATCAGTCAGAATGAAGGAAAACTGCGTATCTAAGGGAGGGAGCAGGCTGCATTGCCACCAGTCCAGACAGGAATAGGAGGATTTGAGGGTAGGAATTGTGAATGATGCATTAGTAATTCATTGACGACATCAGACAATACTGAGATCTGGATGCATTTCAGAATTTAGAGATGCTTTACAGACTTGAGGATAATTAGCAATTGGTAATGGAAAAATTAATCACATAAAAAAACATTAATTGCAAGGAAAATAAAAAGTTGATTACAAAAGAGCACACTACTTTTCTCAGTGCTCAGGAATAATAATAATGTTGAATGTTTCTAAAATATATCTATACTGGAAGTTTGGGGAGGAGAGAAGGAAGTTATTTAAGTTAGAAGGCAAATGCATATTAAAAAGGTAATGTGTAATATCTAAAATTCATAAGTCAGGGAATCAAAATAAAATTACGTTATCTAAAATTATGGAGTTAAATTACAGAAAAGAGCTAAAAGATTTGAGAATTGTGGACTGTTGGAAACTGGACTAGAAATGAGGAATGAGATGAGACAGGGCACAGCTATTGTCCAACATTCATCTTATAAAAGTACTTGAAGTTTTAAATTAGATATATGCATTATTTGATAAGATTGAATGTTTTTAGGAGGAAAGTAAGTACCCTGGTAGCTCTTAGAAGTTCGCACAGTAATGTGAATGCAGTCTTTGCTTTTTGAACCTCATGTCCTGGTATTCTTGCTGCCCTCTCTCTGCTTCTGCTGTTCTGCCTTAATTGCTCTTCTTCACACACCAGGCATGACCTTGTCTGGAAGCTTTGCACCAGTGCCAGGACTGCTGTTCCCTCAGGTGTCTTCCATCACCCTCTGGTCCCATTTGATTCTTGGAATGTCTATTCAGCAAGGCCTCCTGTGACACCCCTGTGTAAAGTTGTACTCGCTTGTTCATCTGCTACTAAGCTTTTCTCCACAGCACTTGTCATCCTCTTACATGGTATGTGATGATATCCTTCTTGCTGACTCTTTTTCCCTTTACCACACAATGGACAGGACGTTCATTGTTTGCTGGTTAGATTTTCAGCAGTGTGTCCTGAATTTCTACATATGTGAAATGTGTAGATGGAAAATTTGTCATTTTAATAAACTACTCAGTGTTTCAGTAAGCTTTTCAAAGGTAAGCAATCAGTATATACTGGTTGAATGAATCGATTAAATGAAGGAAGGAGTAAAGAAAGGAAGAGAATAAAAAAGGGAGGCGTGGGTAAAACAAGGGATGCTGGTAGGAGGCCGTTGCTTTGTCTCATAAAATATATGGTGGTTTCAATCTGGGTAGAGGCAAGATAAATGGAAAGAAGTGAATGAGTTTAAAATAGGTTTTGAGCATAGACTTGACATAATGGTGAGAAAATATGATTATTTCTAAAAATAATTTTTCACTAATTTTGTAAGCTAAAAATAAGGAATACTAGGATTCTAATATATATTAGACGTGAACAGTATTCATAGCCATGCAGAAATGGAATTAAAAATATTTAAGTTTCAGTTAAACTCCTAGAAGTTCTGGATTTGTAAGGGAAATAAAAATTATATGACTCAGCTAACATCAACAATAAAAAAGAGGCTGGAGCTGAGCTCAGTGGCAGAGTGCTTGCCTAGCATATGAAAAGCACTGGGTTTGATCCTCAGCACCACATAAATATAAACAAAATAAAGGCATTCTGTCCATCTACAACTACAAAAAAAAAATTTTTTAAATAAACAAAAAACGCTTTCAAACAAGTTTTCTCATTTAGCTTGACTGTAGGTTGCAAAATGAGGATTTTTTGTGTGTGTTTTGGAATGTAAAAGCTCATATCTAACATTAATGAAAGGTTTGATGTTGTACTCATGTATTAGTCTTTTTTTAATTAAAAGAACATTTCATTCCATTCTTGTTGATAACAATTTTATGGAAGTACATTGCACTAAAATGAATAAAGTTTTTATTAAAAATAGGTATTACATTTGTTTTAATTACTTACTTTTTAATTAACAGATAAAGTTGTGTGTTTTTATTATGAATAGCATGTTTTGAAGCATTTCCTCATATATTTATCATTTTTGCATTATATAGTTGCAACCTGCATGGGTTTAAGCTTTTGGGTAATTACAAATTCCGTTTTCACTCTGACTATATTTGAAAATATCAATGATAGAATAATCTCAATGTATTATAACTAGCCAGTTCAATAAAAATAATTTTTTCTTGCTCCAGGAGTAGTGATAACTAATAAGTAGACATTGTGGATTTCTTTCATTTTAACACACGTGTTTTATACTGAATACATCTAACAACTTTTCATGCCTAAATTCTGATGCCCATCTTTAGCAAATATGCACAGCAGCCCTCTCATTCAATATCTCCGAGCCTTCTTTTCCTTGTCCTTTTATTTTCTTTCCCTTGTCTAAATCCTAGATGGGTGGCAAGAGGTGGTAAAAAGGTATGGTTGTGAAAGATCAAATTTTCCAAGACCTTTCCCCTTGCTGAGGACTACAAGGGAGAGTTTCAAAAGGATGGGCAAAAGCTACAGAGGAAACCATCCCCTTCTCAACTAGTCTATAATATAAACCCCACTCTGCTCAAGTGATTGCTTGTGGCTCTCATTCATGATTGTGCATTTCAAGATCTATCATATGCATCATATAAGACAATTGTAGATTAGGAGCTGCTTAATTTTTATGCCTATATATGAACTATTTTATATTTGATGAGCAATTTAGTATTTCAGCAAACTATCTGCTATTGTAGGCACCTAGACCATGCTAAGGCCCCTTCCAACACTTATTTCAATGGCAAATCTGCCCAGGAAGAACTTAGAGGGAAGAATTAATTAAAGTTCTGTTTATAAGCTACTAATAAAGAAGTAGAGCTATTCTGAAAAGGGAAGTAGAAATCACATTTGAAATAGAAAATCGTGATGAAGTATTTTTCTGATAGTATGAAAACAGATTCCTTTTTATCTGACAGGGTTAATGTATAATTGAAAATTTCAATAACTGAACAGAAGGAAGTGTTAGATAAAGTCAAGAAAGCCTAGTAAATCCTGGAGGCAGTTTGAAGTTAATTTCATATATTGTTAACTGCAACTACTTTATATGGAAAAATGAAAAATTTGCACTTCATTATGAATACTGTGTCCCTATCCACTGCTCCTTGATAGCAGCCAAGTATGGGAGACACGAGGTGATGTTTATTAAGTTGATAATGTGTTCAGCAGGGCTTTACACTCATTCTGTATTCAGTCATCATTTTTATGTTAAATATTTATTGAATATTTACTCTGTGCCTATTGAGATTGAAGGGTACTTTAGTGAGGTTTTTTATTGCTGTAACCAAAACACCAACAAGAACAATTTAAGGAGAAAAAGTTTAGTTGGGCTCATGGTTTCAGAGGTCTCAGTCCATAGATGGTTGACTCCATTGCCCTGGAACAGGTGAGGCAGCACATCAGGGGGGGAGAGCCCAATGGAGGAAAGCTGCTCCCTTCAAGGCAACAGACAAGCAGAGGGAGGGAGGGAAGAAAGGAGGGAGGGAGAGATAGAGAGGGAGAGAAAGAAAGGCAGGAGGTGGGGGTTGGGGGGGAGGCCAAGGCCATACGAAGAACAACCCTTCCAGAGCATGGCCCCAGTGACCCAGCTCCTCCAGCCACATCCATCTTCCTAGAGTTATCCTCAGTCAGTCCATTCAAACTAGATGGACTGATCAGGTGACAGCTCTCACAGTCTAATCATTTTACCTCTGCATATTCCTGCATTAACAGAAACTTTTGAGGGATATCTCAAACCCAAAATATAACAAGTAGCTTACTGGCTTATAAGCTCTTAAAGCGATCCCAAACCCAAAAAGCGATCCCAAGACAGAAGGGAGACAGGTATGCATTCACAGAAGGAAGATGGCAGTAGCCATTGGAGGAGTGTATGGAAGTGCATGTGCCTCATGCTCACTCGGTAGAGGAGGGGAGAGGAAGTGTGGTTTTAGAGCAGCAGGACTTGAGTGTGTTATAGGGGTCAAAGAGAAAAATTAGTGAAGACAGAAAAGTTGAAGCTGAAGAAGTCCTAGAGTAGAGATGAGGATAGGACAGAATGGGGACACTTTTCTCTATGAGACACAAGGAGAAAAAGGTCTGTCAGTGAATATAGAAGTTAGTTAAAAGATGGAGAGGTGGGAACTTGCAAAATGTCCTGTGTAAAGGCTTCCATGTTCTTGGTGATTACAAAATATCAAGTCAGTTCCTAACCATAAAGGAAGAAATTAAGCATAGTCATTGCTCTGTAGATGAGCAGAAAGAGTTAAATGAATTACAAGTGGCAAGAAATATGCCCCTAAGTTGTAAATCCTAAATTTATAGTTTATTCATTCAGTGAATATTTATTGAACACCGACTATGTGCCTGGTTAGGTGCCAAGTATATAGCGGGAAACAAGATAGAATGTTGAATTCTCAAAGAAGTCATAGTCTAGCACACTAAACAAAGAACTACAACATATTAAACAAAATATGGCTCAGTTATAACTGTGAGAAAGACTGTGTGCACCAAAGGAGTGCTATTAAGGTACCATGGGAAGGATGAGAAGGATTGGGTGTGTGTGAGGAGGCAGAGAAAGGAGAAAGTAGAGATATCGGGTGGATAAAGAGCTGAGCAAGGGCCCTGAGAGTACAGGGAGCTGGAAGGTGGAAAGGCCATGGTGTCCCTGGTGGGTTACGGATATGCCTAAAATCCATCTGTCTAGCTCTTTTTTTTAAAAAAAAAATATTTTTTTAGTTGTTGATGGACACAGTGTCTTTATTTTATTGCTTTGTATGTGGTGCTGAGGATCGAACTCAGGGCCTCATGCATGCGAGGCAAGCGCTCTACCGCTGAGCTACAATTCCAGCCCCCTGTCCAGCTCTTGTATGCCACCCAAGAGCATTGCAAAAATTATCATTTTCTTACTGGACTATGATAGGAACTAATTTGAGAAGCCCTGCATCAGGAGAACTGACCAAAGAAAGTTTTCCTCTTTAACACCAGCAAGGTGCATGGAATAGATGAGACATCTGGATGTTTTGATTGATTTGGCACCTCTCCTGTGTTTATAGCTGTTGAATCATGGTTGATTTAGCAAATACATATTTTTTAAAATGATGCTACATTTATCCTGTGCTAATTAAATAAATATTAACCAATATTATAAATCATAATATCATAAATATTATAAATAAATTATAAATAAATATAGTACCATAAGTAAATTTATTTATAATATTTATAATAAATAAACATTAATATATAATATACTAATTTATTATAATTATAATAAATAGATATTATAAATTTATTGTTATAAATTAACAAATATTATAAATTATCACTCCAATGCCTGTAAAATGAAAGCTTCTCTTGGGATTGCTTATCAAGAGATTTGAACAATGCCCTTACCTTACACAACAAGGTATGGGAAGAATTTTCTATCATTTCTTTCTCACGGATGTGTTTTTAGTGCAATGGAATAAGATTGAATGAAATTTCAGGTTATTGAATATTTGACCAAAATTATTCTCAACTTATTTACACAGACAGATTAAATAAATAATTCAAGAAATTATAAAGTTCTGGCAAAAATTATCTAGCTTAGTTGCTAGGAAAAACGAGAACCGTTGCCTGGCATTATCCAGCAGTCTATCTTCAGTTTTTGTTTTGTTTTGTTTTGGTGGTGGTACCAAGGACTGAACTCAGGGGCACTCAAACACTGAGCCACATCTCCAGCCCTTCTTTTTGTGTTTTATTTAGAGACAGAGTCTCACTGAGTTGCTTAGCACCTTGCCATTGCTGAGACTGGCTTTGAACTTGTGATCCTTCCGTCTCAGCCTCCCAAGCCACTGAGATTACAGGCATGTGCCACCATACTTGGCTATATTCAGTTTTTAATCAGGTACTTTTCCTTTTTACCTCTCCATACAGTGCCTACAAAAGAGAAGCAAAACCTGCATTGCCTCTCTCACCTCTGTGAAATCATATGTGTTTACCAACACCTTAAATGATTGAGTTATGTATGCTTAGAATTTTCAGGAGTTTTTAAACATTACTTTCTGTTTATGTGGAAATAGTTTAAAAAGCATGCTATTAATTTCTGATACCAATTTGCATTTCAAAGGTATGTTGTCTAAGGTCCCAAGTAAACATCATGCACAGAAAGGATACCAGTGCTCTTTTTTTTTGTCCTCAAATACAAACCTGTGGAGATGTGGAGACAGTGAAAGGCATCCAAGTGTGTGTCCATGGCAATCTGCTGGCTGTGTGCAGGAAGTTGCAGCGGCATTAAGCCATGAAAAAGATTGATTGTTTTTGTGAAAAATTCCCAAGACATGCCTTGAATTCAGAGACTCAAGTTCATTAAAATCATAAACCATCTATTAATGGTTTTCTTTTCATTTTTATTTATTTATTTTGTTGAAATGTCTTTGGTGGCCAGTGGTATTTTAAAGAACAAATAAGAACATAATGAGATTGTTGAAGACCATAAAATAAAATCCTCAGTGCTGTTTTCTTCCTAAGGAGTTTTTTCTGAGTACTTGCTATACCTCTCTTACCTGGAACTGAACATGATGTGAGATTCGTGACTTGCATGAATTTACTCACTTATGTGCTAGGCACTATACTGGTTTTACATATAAAAAACTTTCCAGGGTTTTGTTATTATAACCCAAACCACTATTCAGTTTCCCATAAATAATTTGATGAACTGGACATTATAGGCATCATCACATGAGAGGCTAATAAAATCACATTAGTTTGTGTTGGATATGCTGAGGAGATGGCAGTGGTCTTTCTTCCTGATAAGGCCCACTAGAACATGACAATATACTATGCACAAGCTCCTTTCAGGTGACAAAGAGCTCTGTGTGAGATGGAAAAGCTGTATCAGGGCAACACCACTGGTTCCCCTTATGTAGACCACCATCCCAAACCACTAGACACTGTCTGATTAGGAGGATCAAAGCATTGTCTGGCATCTGTATCATCTAGAACTGTTCAGGAAGAAATGAGTGTACACCCTCAAAAGGTCTGACAGACGTCTGCCTAGGAAATGCCAAACTGCTAATGCTTGCTGGTCTGAAACTAGAGAAGCTTCTGAGAATTTAATCCTAATAAGAAATATTGCTTTCATTTTATATTGTATGAAATAAGACATTTTAGTTGGAGGTACATAAATACCATTCAAAATGAAAGGGGTTGAGAGTTTCTGTAAGCTCTTTCTGAGGTTTGAAAACAGGTAGTTTGAAATGATTTGTATTTCAGTAGTCAACATTTTCTTAATTTGCCAATGAACTTGAATGACCTGTTAAAGAACTTCAGGCATTATGCTGCTAGTTCATGACCTCCTTGAGCACAAAATGCATATCAGTGCGATTTTATTTTGAAGGTTAAATCAATTTCTCTTTGGCTACACATATATTAGGTTATCAATTAAACATCCATCAAAATTATTTGCCATTGGGCTGGGGTTGTGGCTCAGTGGTAGAGCGCTCTTGCCTGACATATATGATGCATTGGGTTCGATCCTCAGCACCACATAAAAATAAGTAACTAAGATAAAGGCATTGTGTCCAACTACAACTAAAAAAAATGCTTAAAAAATAATTTACCATTAGTGATATTTAATGTCAGAAGTATTAACTGTAGAAATATATGGTCAGTTAAATGTTTAAAAATATATGGAAGGAAATGTAAGTTCTATTTTAATATTTTGTGGCTTAATAGTATATTTCAAGACCTAAATCCTTGCTAAAAGCTCTTTCTGTTTCAAACTTAGAAACATTGACTTACCCACAGAGCTAGCTCCCTTGAGGTGCAAAAATGCTTCCCCATGGTCTTCTGGAAGATATTCTTTCTTCTTTAACTATCACCATTATCACATTAGACACCACAGGAGTATGTTAATTATCTTGAGGTGTCCCAGTGGCCCAGTAACTTCAGGGCAAAATGCCAGTGGAGTCCTGGTTACAATTCAGGCCAAAAACACTGCATTAACTTGTTGGGTCTCTTGACATCCTCACAAATGACACGGTAAACCTGGAGAGAAAACACATTTGTTCCAACTGAGTTAACTATTCCAAAATAAATAATGTCCAACCCCTGACCAACCATTTGCAATTGTGTATAAAATGTATCTAATGAAATGTATTCTCCAAGGCTATTAATTATGTACTGAATAAGAATGCTTTATAAATATTGATTCTCAAAGTGCAAAAAACCTTTGTTATCTAGGCAACCCAATGAACAGCTTTGAGCAACTGCCACTGCAGAGAGCATTCAAGTTTCAGCCAAAACTTGAGAACATCTGTTGCAACAGTGGGCTATTAACCCAGTGCTGTTATCAGTCAGGATAAGTAACCAATCACAAGACTTGAAAATAAGCGTTGTGATTGGTGGTTGAATCCAATCATCTCTTCCTAAGGCTGACTTTGATGGCTCACAGAATGAGGATCCTGGAGACACTACACTCAAAGCATAATGCACTTATCTACACGAGAGAGTAAGAGTACAAGAGGGATGATGGGCAGAGTGCAGGCATGGGATGGAGAGTGTAAGTATCAAGCAGAGGAAGGTGAAGTAAATAAAATGATTCTGCGGGACTGATATACTGTCAATAGAATTGGAGCAATTTCTACTCACTTCAAATAAACTTTACAATGGATAAAAATGAGATGAATAATAATTATCACCTGCTAATCTGTTGGCAAGGAAACCCTTAAATATACCAAGAAAGCTGATATAATCTTTTTTAAATATACAGTTATGTAAAATTCAGTGACAATTCATAGATAGGAGCTTTCTGACCATTGAAAGTCAACTAATGAATGATGTCATCAAAGCGTTTAATTTCTTAAAATTGCTATTAGGAAAAATGGATGTAAAATGAAGAACTTCTCCAAAATGTAATTACTACAAACTTTGAAATAAATAGTAATCTTCCGTTCTTTTCCAAAACAAAGAGTCAATGTTGTGACGATTTTCTTTTTAAAATGTGCTCATTTTGAAAATGATTCCTCTAAGTTTAATTTTAAAATTAAATATCTTGTTTTTCAGTGTTCATGTCATTCTTGAGGAAAAAACAGTTCAACATTTGATTATTATAAGGATTCATATCTTCTGTGTGTGTTGAGTGTCCGTACTTATCTTGATGGCTAGAGAGTACTTCAGGCTAAGAACCACATAGCAACAGTAAACAAGTGAATAGTTTTGTGAGTGAACAAGCAAATACTATGCAGAGTGTATATATGTTGATATTTTTGATTTTGTATCATTATTGAAATTTTAAAAACCGGGTATACCTGAAAAGTAGAATTTGGAAAATGATATGCATTGATATAAGTACATTTTTTTACAAAGAGTTTCAATGGTTGCACAATGCTGTCTCTTGTTACTGTACCATTATAAGTAAACAGGAGCTATATGCCCCTGTTTCACATTTGTAGAAACATAAGCATAGAGATGTGACTTTTCAAGTTCAGCACGCAAAGGTCATTCTTTTGATCCTAGGATGAAGTGAAAAGAGGCAAAAGAAATATTTACATGCATTTAATAATTAAAATTAGGCAGATTTACCAGACTCACCCTGACTTCTTTTTGAAATATGGCCCCCACTTAATTAGGCTTAATGAGCAATAAACAGTGTGTGGTGTTTTCAGTTTATAAAAGATATTAACAAATCAAAAACATCTTAAAAATCTGTTGGAAAAAATATCAAATTACTATTAAAAAATCCTGCCTGTGAATAAAGATTGTTCTAGTCTAATACAAATAATCTAAATGGAATTCATATCAAAGTGAATTCTCAATCAGTAGCCTGGAAAGGAGTCCACAAAATCTGCCTTGTCCAGACAAAACTACGTAACGAATCAGTCAACATACAGGCTGCAGTTTTAAACATTTGGTCCACACCTATTTCAGAATAGGTTGCTAATAAAGCTGCCAGATTTTCCTGCTTAAAGTATTGACACATGTTTACTTTTATCTATGCAGGAGTGTTGATTTAGAAATAAGGAACAAATGAAAATAGTATTTCAAGGTTGACCCACAAATAGAGGACCCAGTTAATGTGAGCATCAGGGCCATTAAGATGACCTGAAAAATTGCAACATACTTATTTTGCTATTGCACTCATTTTTAATTATCTGTAGCCAAAGTGCTTACATGCCTAACATGTGCTTATGATTTCCTAAGCCTAACATCAAAATGCTGTTAATGTTACATCTCTGCTGCAATTTCTTGTAAGGACAAGCTTTAATTGTGGTCCTGGGGATCATATCCAGGGCTTCTCTAATTTTAGGAAAGTGCTCTACCATCAAGCTACATTCCAAGGCCCCAAAATATAATTGTAGAGGCTTCACATTTATTATTATGAACATTACCTAATTATTTAAATTTGTATTTCTGTACATCAACATATTTTCCAGTTGTTCTCTTTATACTTTGAGTGCTGTAAACATCTTGATAAATAAGCCTTTGTCTTTGCCTCTGATAACTTTTTAAAATCTATCCCTAATGTGTCAAATATGAAACATTTTAAGGATATTGATAACTCTTGCCAACTGACTTCCCAGAAACTTTATACTAGTTATTTTCCCATCTGTGTGTCAGAGAATATCTCAAAATTTTTTGAGCATCATTGAATACTGTTTAAAATAATAATAAACTTTTGACAGTCTATTAACTAGAAAATTGCTATATCAGTTTTATTTTACTTTCTGTTTGATAGTCAAAGTCTAACAGTTCTTTATAGATTTATTAATTATATTTGCATTTTTAAAAACTATGTTTAGAATATATATATTGTTATATTTGTTTCATTTATTTTAGCAGTTAGCAATAGCAGCATACATAATTTGCATTTCATTAAACATTTTCATATATAAGCTTTAAATGTTATGTAATCCAAACTTTGAATATTTCTTTATATTTTTTTGTATGCATAGAAAGTCATTCCCCAGGGATTGGGGCTTGTAGCTCAGTGGCAGAGCACTTGCCTGACACATGTGAGGTATGGGGTTGCATCCTGAACACCACATAAAAAAATAAACAAATAAAATAAAGGCATGCTATCTACAACTAAAAAAAAGCCATTCCCCATATTATGATAAATTGAATAATAACATTTTATAGCTTTTGTTTATTAGTTTTTAAAACACTTTTAATCCACTTGTAATTTATTTTGATGGAAGTATGAAATGTGATTTAACTTCTTTTTCCCAAATAGCCAGTGTTCCTAGTATGTTGAACTTTCATCTTGCCTTACATGTTTGTGATGTTTGCTTTTTCATAGATTAAGCTTGTGTCTACACTAAGTTCAATTTTAATGTGTTGAGGTTTTTTCTTGATCTGCCTGCCAGTTTATCATTTCAAAGATAAGTTAGCTAACCAAGCACCTACTATTTCACTTTTCTGGATTTTCTTATTACTTTGCATTTATCTTTGTATATGAACTTAAGAATAATTTTTTTCAAACAAAAACATCACAGTGAGATTTGATCTGTTTATTACTCTAAAAAGAGTTAATAGCTTCCCCAAATTCAATGTCCCTATTGAAGAATGTGGTAGGTCTCTTCATTTATTCACATTTCTTTTATATTTATAATAAGTCTGTCTTTTACTTATGCACTTTCTCTGTGTTTTATGCCATTCATGGTAAATGTGAGTGGAATTCTATTGTATCCTCTAATTGGTTACATCAGGGTGCCAATTGTCCAGAACATCCCAAGTGATCCCAATCATAGAATGGCACAGCAGATGTCCTTGCTTGACACTGGGTGTCAGTGCAAACATGTGGGCATAAGACTTCACACGAACAATCTTATTTTTATTGCTAGATAATAACACACTATTGTTATACAGATAATTAATAGCATATGATAATATATAGCACAAATATGATAACACATTGCTTTTGTAACTTGATAAGTTCCTTGTTTTCTGCGCACATTTATATGCCTTTTTTCTCTTCCCTCTTGTAGTATTATTTTTATCTCCTCCTTTTAATTGTTTTTTTTTACACATGTTATTTCCATATCTGTTCCCATTATCATTATGTCATCAGCAATGTGGTGTTTCTCTTGTGGTGAAATAAATTCACTGTTATGGATGTAGAACCAGGTGGCTATAATAGCTCTGTATGATAACAGGAGTTTCTGCTGTCAGTGCTTTTCTGGTGTTGTGTAAGAAGTTTGACAAGGAAAAAGTGGTAAATTCCTGCAGACTTTATTTTATTCAAATAGTTCAAGGAAGACTAGCTGAATGAAAATTGTCATCACTCATTTAATTCCAAGAAATAAATTTTCCAAAATTAAATCAAATTTTTAATCCCAATATCCAAAATGTAGAGAATGCTTTAAGTGAACACTTATGATTCTGTAAAACCAAGGTAATTAACTCGAGAACATCAATGATTTATTATTTTGTATAAAATGGACATTATCAAATGAATAAAGTAATTCAGTTAATTAGAAATATATAACATATTATTATAACATTTATAAAAACATACCTATGCAAAATTATAAATAATATCTATAGGAGATAGAATTATAAGTGATTTTAAAATTATTTTTGCTTATCTTTATTTTTTAATTTGATTTCTTAATAGGCATGCATTACTATTATGTAATAAAGATAAAAATTAACATTTCTTTAACAGAAACCCCCTCAACTTTAGAAATATGGATAAATTACACTAGGTTAAAAGTACATGCCTAATATAGAGAAATACATTAGCTACTTTGTGAGACAAGCCTGTGAGTTTTTGAGCTTTCATTGAAAAGTTTGAATGGATTTGGTACACATATGGCCAACATACAGATTCTCTCTGGGAAAGCATTCATAGTCTAAAGAACAACAAAATTTAATTGCTTACCTCTGAACTCTATTAGTCCTATGAGATTTAGGTATTTAATTGGATGTCTGACTGCTGAAATAGCATAGGGAAGAAATGGCTTCTTTATTCTTTTTCATTATCCTTTGTGTTAACTGGTTCTATCTCCTTTGATAATTTTACCATTGGGTTTTTTTCATATCGTGCCTCAAACATTTCCTTTTTCATCTCCTTAATCTTATCCTTAAATACATCAACTGGACTCAAAACTTTTTTTTTTCAGAATAATACAGATTAATGTGTCCCCTATTTGACATTAAGTTGTTGGAAGTACTATTATGTTTAAGCCTTTGCAGAGATGAGAAACCCAGTGGAACATCTTTATAATGCTGGAAAGCAGCTGAAATTAGAAAACAGATGGCCGGAGGGGGAAATGATGTGTATATTTTGAAAATAAGAATGTTTTTAGGGACTTGAATTACATCTGAAGTGATTAACAGTGAGAATTATCTTTGAACTATTACTATTTCCTAAATAAACCATAGTGTCTGATTTACCATGGTTAACTGCCTAACATATATTTCACAAATGTCTTTGCATATATACTGGATAAAAGTTGACATTCCAGTTGGGTTAAGGACAGGCTATATGATAACTGGATTTGACTGAAAGTCAACCTTGACATTGAATAATGAAAAATCCACAGAGAAAATCTATGTATATTGCAAACTCTACTTATGGGTGAATTTAATTTTATTTGCCTTATTTAGCTAATCAGAGTTTTGGTGTAGATCACTTGGATCAGAAACTCTGGTTTCTTATCAGAGAGAAAAAGACAGTTCCAACAGGACATCTGAACACAAAGAACTCCAATAGCCAGGCAATGTGTTCATAGGTATGCTTTCATCTAAAGCTGATTCTTTTCTTGAAGGAACTCCTGTTTCTGATTTTACTTTATTTTTTCTTCTCAGAGAGGGTACTTATTTTATTTCCAGTGATAATTATGAGTGCTGTCACTGTCAACTTTCATTTCACTTCTACCACATCAGTCTTATGCATGTCTGATGTCAAATTATTTAGCAGATGATAATTGCTCTGAGGACTGGACTATCTCCAGAGGATTCCAGCTCCCTCAGGCTTTCGCAAGTCACCCATCTTTCTTTACATGCACATACCCAACCCCTTTCTGTTCAGCTAAAATATTTATCTTATTATTCTTACTCTTCTTTGATATTTTCCTTCAGAATATACTCAACATGTGTAATATATCCAGTACATTTAAGTCAACTCAGTAGACTGCCTCCTCATTTTTTAAAAAGAGAGAGTAATATGAAAATTAGAATTGTGAAGATTCTATGACCTTGTATCACAGTGAACTGTAATCAAGAATAAGTTTCTAATGACATGCAGATCCTACACAAGAGCTCAGCTGACCCCTCTGACCTTAGGATCCACCCAGTGCCCTTCTGAGTGCTCAGTCCTCCTCTACCATCTCCCTCTCTATTTACAGTCTCACTTGGGGTTTCTAAGGTCCATCTCTAACTTTCTCCCTTCTTCAACATGTTTCCAGATTTCTATCACCAGTTGACCTCCCTTTCCTCTCTTCTGAATATCCTTAGTGATTTCTATAAAGAATGTGAGAGAACATAGGAAGTATTATATACTATGGTCAGACAAGTCACTTCAAGAAATCCATAATCCCAGACTTCAGATGTAAACCTGTAGTTATATTCTCCCTGAAATGGCTTTTTCTCAAGACCACTCTAACTTCTCCCTTTCATATTCCAAGCACTTTTATAGCATCAAAATGTGTACATGGCTGTGTGCCTGTGTGTTTTGTCAGAACACTGAAGCTATAATTTGTAGTAGGATGCAAATGATAAATTGTTGACCATGACATAGCAAAGACTTTCTTTAGAGAAAGGGCACTATCAGAAGTAATTTTATAATTCAAATATTCATAATGATATTTTTAGTAGGAAATGAGCACCCTCATTTTTATTTGGGAGGAAGTAATTTTAAAACTTGAGAAAATGCTAATTGTTGTCAGTTGACGTTTTTGTTTCCTTTACATGAGTCTAAAAAAAATAAAGAAATATATATGTGTTTGTATATGTTAATTCCTGTTTGTTTTTATATAGGTGCTGAAGGTAAATGCAAATTGCAGTGGTTTGGAACAGGAATGTTTACAGTTATCCAAATTAATATAACCAAAGTACTCCTAATTTTTTTAGCAAGTTTAAAATCTTCATGAATAATATTTTTTTTCAGGACAAATGTTAGGGTCGGCTTTAAAATATTCATTAATGTATGCATTCTTGTATGTTATGTGTACAATCCCATCCTGAAATTTCTTTTCTACTTTTGTCACTGTGAGACAGACTAAAATATAACTGGCAAGTACTTTTAGTGGAAAGAAACAAAATCTAAAAACTAAAGACACTAAAATCCGCAGAAACAGGAAACAGTCATTCTGTATATATATTTTTTTATTTTCATGGATTTTAAAATGTGTAAGCACTTGGACAGATTCTGTTTTATATAGGGATTTACTGGTTTTCAAAGTATATAATGCAACAAAAAAAGTGAACGTAGCTTCTTTTTTTCTTGTTCACTGGAGCTATCACATCTCATCTATCAGACCTCTAAGCAGAATTTTTAAAGTGGGGGACTCTCTCACGCCCAAGGACTATGTAATTAGCATATGAATGTGTAACGGATTGTTTGAAGTAACAATTAAGGGAACAATGCATAAAGGAACTGAAGGGAGCTACCAACACCTGGGAATCTTGTATTGAAAAAGCTTTCCTAATGTAAGTAATTAGAAACCAAGGACAAATGCTCATTGTGCAGCAATAAAGCCCTGCAAGGAAAGCTAGGACCTGGACCTGGCTGATATTTTGCTATCATTCTTTAGAATGAATCATTAAAGCAAAAGCTTACTGCTGTATTTATTTCAGTCGCATAATTGTTAAATGTAAGTTCTGTGTGGTATCTGATCTTCTGAAGCCATCAAAATGCATTTAAATGATAAAAATGTCTTACATCTTTAAAATATTTACATTTAAGATGTATAAAAGATGGTAACAAATATTTTCTCTGTAGTCAGGGCAAAGTTTTAGAGGAAAGTTCCAGTACGTTGCCAGGTCCAATCAAGTGTGCAGTTAGTTCTCTGTGATTTACTGTCTAGATAATTCCTGCTAGTGAATCTCTGGCTTGTATTGTTTTTCTTTATTTTGTTTCTCTCAAAGGCAAACATGCCACAGGGGTTCTTGCTAGGGAAAGCACTGTAGGAGAGTAACTAATAGCTGAGCTGTGTTTGAGTCCTCACTAATGGGGGGAGGGATCACAGAAGTGGGGGACCAGAGATAGACATTGTAGTTTCCATTTGTTAAATTATTTTTTAAAATATTTTTTAGTTGTAGATGGGCACAATATGTTTATTTTATTTATTTATTTTTATGTGGCGCTGAGGATCCAACCTAGTGCCTTACGCGTGTGAGGCAAGCACTCTGCCATTGAGCCATTTTTATCTTGCTATCTTATATTTTTTTGGCATAATTACATTATCTCTTAAATAAGATTTGTCAGGTTTGGTCAGGGTCCAAGATGCCCAAATAAGGAACCTGATCAGCAGAGCTGCAAGCCAGATGTGACGTCACTAGTGGACATGCCTCCTGTCAATCAGCGAGTTTTCCTGGCCCATCAGGAAGGACTATGGCCTTCTCTTCCTGTACCCAACCCCTCCCCTTCCTGACCGGGTTTTCTTGAAATTCTCTAAGC
>PVHX01000589.1:0-123606 GCA_004024805.1 Geosciurus inauris | reverse complement strand
AGATTTTTTTCTAAACTGTTACAGTCTGAATCAAATTATCCCTAAAGGCTCATTCTAACTTTCAGTCATTTGTTCCCAAAAGTTAGTCTTAAAGAACTACCACTTTGAGACAACTATATATGAAAAATAAATTGACTCCAATATTTCACCTTTTAAATAGAAAGACAAATATACGTATGACTATTCGTAGCAGTACTATTAATAATAGCCCACAGTAGAAACAACCCAGTCAATCACTGATTGATGAAAAGGTAAATCAAATATGGTGTATCCTTTGTCAAAACAAAAGTTGCACCAGGAAAATTTGAGCAGGCAAGGGCAACTTTTTTGAAGGCTATTGCAGTAGTGGAGAGAAGCCAGAACCCACTTTGAACTCAACTCAAGCAGAGGGGCTAAGGACTTTTTTAAAAATATCTTTTATTTATTTGTTTATTTATTTATCTATTTATTTATTTATTTATTTTATTTATTTATTTTTTAAATGATGTGCTGAGGATGGAACCCAGTGACTCATGCGTGTGAGGCAAGCACTGTACCACTGAGCTACAGCCCCAGCCCTGGTTAAGGACTTTTAAGGACTGGGATGAGCTAGTGGAAGAGTACCACAGGACATTTGGGGGAAATCACGGGCCATCTGTGTTTTCTACTTAACTTTATCCAAAGGAAAAATAAACCGTTTTTACCACTTGGAACAAGGTTCCTCGCTGAAATTAGGCTTCTCCCCTCACTGAAACTAGGAGGCAAGGATGCTATCTCCCTGGATTACATTTCAGAGACATGGTGCCTGGGTCCTTGAGAAGTAAATTTCAGAGTTGTAAAATGGTTGACTATTAAAAATATCTACATCTCAACAAGCCAGAGAAAGAATTCACATTTATAACATTTCCAAGGCAAAAGCTGTAGGAAGAAAGAAGAGGTGCCTAGGGTCACTAAGAAAAGTTGATCAAGCTGAGGGGAACTTAACTTTCTTACTCACCAAACAATAGGGTATTCTTGAGCAGTAAAAAAGAATGAAGGAAAAAGTATTGGTGCAAGCTGCAACATGGATAAGCCTCAAACGCTGTGCAGTGTGAACAAAGCTACTCACAAAAGACCATATATTATATGATTCTGTTTATGTGAAATGTCCAGAAACCTCAACTCTATATAGACAAGGCAGATGAGTGGTTGCCTTAGGCCAGGGGTGGTATGGGATCAGGTGAGATGGCAGCTAAAGGGTAGTGTTTGTTGACGGGTGATAGATGTCCTAAATTTATGGTTGCCAACTCTGTAAATATACTAAAAGCCATTAAATTGTGCACTTTAATGGGTGAGTGGTGTGGTATGTTAACTGTATTTCAATAAAATGATTGTTACAAAGACAAATGTGTTGAAGGATGCGGCATAGCCAGTTGAGTATCTGCTTAGGTATATGGGTACACAAAAACGTTTAAATGAAAATAAAAACTTTATTTCTCCAAGGTTGTTTTTGACTTTTAATAATCAACATATTCTGACTGCATTTCTAACAGTTACCCTTCCTTTTGGTTTTTATAAAATGGTTTTAAAGTTTTTTTTATTACAAGTTGTGGTAATCAGGGGGTATATACTATGGAAGAAAGAAAAATAATTTTTTGAAAGGTCCTTATGATATTTGCACCCCAGAAGTAATTGAGAACTGTCAATAAAGAAAAAATAACCATTCAGAGTGAATAAGAAATAGTTTCTAATGAGAAATAAATCAATACAGTGTGCCTGTATGTAAATGTGTGTATTCAAATGAAAGCTATATTGAAAGCCCCAGTATATGAATGAGTGCCTTCCACAAATTCATTAATAAACTTTTTGTAGCCTTTTGTACAGAAACAATTCTGTCTTCACTGGTCAGGTTCCACAGATAGCCCATATTTTATCCACAGTGTAGCTGAAATAGAGTCCTAATGTTAGTACAGTCTGGGATAAAGGGACCTCTTTTTCGGGTGCAAGAATGGCTCTAAGAAAAAATTTTGAATTAAGCAGTGAGACTCTGGCCTCTAGCCACCTTCCTTCCTTTACTTCTTGAACAATGTTCTAGATCTAGAGCCTGTTTCTGTGGGTTTTGAAGCATCCACTGCCCTTATGATACCCTAAGCTTCCACTGCCTTACTCTGTCAGGCATGTCTGTTCCTCCCGGGAAAAATCCACTTACAATGTCTAACATAACCTTTCTCTTGGCCAACATACACACATTTTAATTCCAATGTTCTCAAGACATCTACATTCATTTTACATTAAAAGGAAAGCAAATGTTGAAACCAGTTAACTTCTTTGGCTCTTAGAAACATTTACAGATAAAACTCAGGTTTGAAACTTAAAAGGATCTTTAATCAACAGGATTTCGGATAATAAACTTAGGGGATGGGAAGAAAAATCCACAGATATAACAAGGTGTCCTTTCTGACCCAATTTCTTAGGGATCATAGCCCTAAGCTACTTCTTATTTGCACAGAATATTTTCTTCATCCCTGCCCAAACTTCAGCATTCTTTAAATGCCTAGTAACTGCTAGAATGGAGGTGATGGTATCTGTAATAGTGGTGGTATGGGTTGAAAGGAGACACTGGAAAAAATAATCATAAACCAAGCCATTTATTGTAAAATGATCTGGGTATCTTACATTTTTAAATTTTGGGGCATGTATTTTTTCTGCACACTGATCATTTGATTTTTCTTGATTATAGATTGGACTTATGGATATTACAGACAACAGAGAAAACTTGTTGAGGAGATTGGCTGGTCCTATACAGGTAAACATATTACATAAAATGAGATTCAGCAAAAGCTCATAGTTTCACATCTGTTTTTATGTATAAATCTCTCTCTCTCACTCTCTCTCTCTCTCTCTCATATAGCAGGGATCAAACCCAGGAGTGCTCTAACATTGAACTACATCCCCAACCTTTTTTATTTTTTATTTTCGGACTGGGTTTCACCAAATTGCTGAGGCTGGTCTTGAATTTGTTTTCCTCCTGCCTCAGCCTCGTGTGTTGCTGGGATTACAGGCATGCACCACTATGTCTGGTTTAAAAAGACACGATATGCTGTAGCTCAACATATCATTTTAACTTAGCTACCTGATATTCTAGTTAATTAATAAAATGAATCAAATATAAAATGGCATTTCCCCAAGCACATTTGGTAGTATAGAGCATACTGTTATCAGATAGAACTGAATTCCAGGCCCACTGGCTACATATCCTTGGAAATATGCATAACCCACCTGAGGCTCAGTTGTTTTCATATGTGCAAGGGAGAGCTAGCTGTTTGTTCTGAGCATTAAAAGAGACCCCATCTCTAAATAAAACACACAAAATCGGGCTAGGGATATGGCTCAGTGATTGAGTACCCCTGAGTTCAATCCCTGGTACCCCCCAAAAAAATGATAAAGTGTAAAACACTTGGCACCTTGGCACTGAGCCTCCTTTTAAACAGAAACCTTTCAAGAATGTTAGCTGCTATTGTTATGATCAAGTTAGTGACGGTTTTACTCAGTTAACAAATGTTGATGAGACTTTCACTGTCACAAGGGGCTTCCTTCTCTATTACTGTCACTGAGTTCATTGGAATCAGAGTCTAAAATGATTTTGTCAGTTCATCAGACTTGAATTAAAACATCATGAAGTTGGCTACATATGATTATAGCCAGAAGCCATGATCCAAAACCCTGGGGAGAGGAGAAGCCCTAGGCCTGATAGGAAGAGCATGGATAGAATTTGGATGAACCAAAATGAATTTAATGACCTCCTCTGCTTAGGACAGTGCTGAGTGTGAGTTGGTACTCATTGGAAATAAGAGTGGTTTGATAAAATGGAATCAGGTTAGAAGGGCTTTACCATGAACCTGTTCAATTTGGACAGTATTTCATAGATGTAGCAAAGCAGCATGATGAATTTTGTAGATAGATGCATTTTCATTTTTTATTCTTACTTTAAAGGAGTAAGTATTCATTGTAGAAAATCTAGAAAATATATTTAAGCACAAAAGCAAATATAAATATCACTTTACTACCTTCAAGTATATCCTCTAAAAAAATTATACATCTCTCTAAGAAGTTTTTATTATCTTAGGTTTATACATTTTATACATAGGGTTATACATCCAATTTATTCACAAAATTGTATTTGAGCACTTCCTCATTTTAGTGATGACTCCTACTGATAAATGTCTGCCTAATATTAGATTGAATGCACATTTTGCTTTTTAACCATGCAACCTGGTTTAGTTTTGTTAACAAATTTCCTAGTTTCAGGGGTAGAATTAAAATCAGGTTTTCTCCAACAAATGAACCTGTAAACAAAGAACCATTATATTTATCAGGAATATATGCATAACATGAAAATCAAGCTTCAGTGTACCCTCTATTATCAATAAACCAAGAATCAGAATATGGAGGAACCATATCCTAGGGAGAGAGAGTTACATTTCTCAAAACTCTCAAAAGCAATGGTGGATGTATGTTGACTAATGGAGTGATGGTAGTGGTGTTTTCCACCAGTTGGAGTCCCAGAACAAGTCTCATCCAGTCAGGAGCAGTTTCACCAGTGGATTTCAGTAGATATAACAGAGCAGCACATACCACTGTACAATATCCTATTTTATGAAGATTTAGCCAGAGAGTTCCTCCTTTGAATGGGCTGAGTATGACATGGCACCTGTATGTTGGCCAGAATTTCTTGAATGAATCTGTGCTTACACAATGCACAATTTTGTGCTTTAGAATCAAGTCCTATCATCCTGCTCTTTTGTTCCTTTCAGGAACAATCTACTGACCAAAAGGAGAAACTGAAAGTGGCATTTGCTGGGGGAAGGGTGATGGAAGTTCTCATACAAAAATGTTTCATAGTTGGAGGGAGGGTAAGAACTTAACAAAATTTTTTTAAAAATAAATTACATATATTAATGCCTCCCATTGGTTTGAAATTTACTCCTAGAATACTTGAGGATCCTAGGAAGAGACTAGTGATGAGGACATTTTACAACTGTTTAGCTCCAACTGAGCTATTTTGATTCCTAAAATATCAAAAAGAAAATAAATAAAATCCTTTATTCAAATATCTATCCCAAGAAATCACTCCAAAGCCAAATAATTCATAGTGTATGAATTATTTACTATAAAGTTTATTATCTCTTTTAATTATTAATATAAATATTTAAAGTTGGGTTGTGCTTATTATTCCACCTAGAAAATGAAAAACTATATGAACTGTAAAAAATTTCAGGGAAAATAGGTTTAAGATTCTTAAATGTAATTAATTTCATGAATGGCTCAAGTGCATTGATCTTGACCACATTTAGTCCTAGTTTTGTCTGTAGTGTCTTATCTTATTGAGCTAAATATTTGTGTTCCTTCTTGTATTGTGTTATTATTTAAATTCATCTGATTAGCTGCACTTTTGGAAAAAGAACTTGAGTGTATTTAGAGACTTCTGTTAATAAGAATTATAAGTACATCATAACATCTTTCTGGAAGCCAGCTCATCATGCTACCACATGCCATTTTAAAATATTATGCGATGCATTAAGCATTATTTAAATGGAATCACTTCAGCTACATTTGCTTATGGAAGATTACATAATTATAATATGTGAAGTAACAATACAAATCCCTACTAGCTACCATATGTGGAGAAATAGAGGGTGGAAAAGCATTACTCTTTTAATTGTGCCTTTTACATAAATTAAAACAACTTTTCTATTCAGGATATGCTGTAATTATGCTAAGAAATGACAGGGTTGGTCAACATAGTCTACCATCCCATTTTTCAGGTTCTTAGAGGAGGAAGAGACAGGCTTATTGTAAGTGTGATGTAGAGTAAACTGTGAATCTGGGACTGTCAGCACTAAGATTTGACTCTTTCCATAGTAACTTTGTTCCTTTAAAGGGTTTTAGAAAGCAAATTTCATTCTTCTTAGTAATTTTATATTTTCTACAACAATGCCTAAACAAATGTAATTCAGTGGGAAAAAACCTAAGTCTTTTGTCTTTTTGTACAAATACATACTCAAGATTATCATGGAAGATGTTAAAATCTTCCTTTTCCTTGACTTTGTTAGATCTTTGATTAGAACCTCAGACAATGATAAGATAGTCAGAAATGGATGTACTTTGCTTCATGCTTAGAAGCAATTCCTACTGAAATGTAATCTTTATTTCCTGAACTTATAAAATATGATGTTGCTTCTTTTTTAACCATTCTTTAAAGCAACTTGTAATTAAAAATTTTATACTGATGTATTCTCAAGTGTTATTACATCTAAGCACCTTTAAGGTTTAGGTTAAAGAGTTCCACTGGGTACAAGTAACAAAGTATGGCTCCCCTGGCCACATGTGACTCACCATTGCAATTGGCTGGAAACCCTAAAATGAGGAGGTTTAAATATTAAACCGATTATTTCCCCAAATAGAATACCCTTTCTAAACAGTCTTTCTATACTGATAATGACTAGAAGATGCTATTTATAGAAAATGAATAATATAAGATTCTGTGTGATTTAGTGTTTGGTCTTCTTTCCTTCCTTTTCTTCTCTTCTCTCCTCTCCCTCTCCCTCTCCCTCTCCCTCTCTCTCTCATACAGTTAGTTCAGTGTTTTTCTTCTCTTGACCTAGGAGAAAGTGGACCAAACTTGGAACTCAAGAAAATTTGAAACCATGTAGAATAATGACTGATTTCTGGCATATCCACTCCTTTCTTTACTTCTAGGATCTGAAATATCCTTCAAACATATTTCATCTTCTTCTTCAATTCACTACTCTGTATATTAAACAGATTGTTCATTTCTCATTTCCAACTTGGGATTAAAAAAAAATCAAGCCCCAGAATGCTACTTACAAAATTATCCCATTTCTATTTAAAATTTGCTATTTTTATAGGCATAGAGGAAAGGCCTGGAGAGATATACACCAGCCTGTTGGGCAGGGCTAACCCTGCAAGTGAAGCCTTAGAAGTTGCTGAGACTGTAGGAGCAAGATCCTCACTTCATGCTGTCACTCTTTATTTGGGCAATTGTTTTTTGGAAAAATTTGTTGACACAGAATATTTTTATCTTATCTGGATTAGTTTTAGTTAAGAAATGCAAGGTAGTTAGATAATATCTATGGCCTCATATCTTTGCCAGGGTAAGTTCTCTGCTTGGCTGAGTCTTAGAGGACTTCACAGACATCCAATCAGAGAATGATGGCACTCACAGTCCAGCTCCCTGGTCATCACTGACCTGTAGACACATCGGGCCACTAATGGCTTGGCATTTCACTTTTCTCATCTGTACAAACTTTTGAATAATGCCCTGCTTAATTGTGTATGGATCAGATGTGTGCTTGCCATTGTTGTGGGATAGCTCTTTGAGCAAGGGCTGTACACTACCGATCCAAGTGGGTAGCATTTGGCAGTGTCTTAACTTGAGCCCCAACAGATTGAACAAGCCTGGACGCATCTAACAACCTTTCAAGAGTTTCTAAAAGGAGTTGATTCACTCAAATGCTTATTAGGGACAGGTATTTCCTATCACCTGCATGCTTTAAAAGTTTCACCTAAGATTTCTATTAATTTTTTTTTTAAGATTTCTGCTCTTGGCTGACTTTTCCTATGTTAAATGTGATGACTGGGTATGCCTCATTGTAGAGGCTGAAAGGGGTTCAGTAAATGGTCTAAAACTCAGACTTATATTCTTGAAAATAAATAAAATGCTCTTAACTTCCAAAAATGATAAAGAAATTAAGGTAGTGCTTGTGTGGGTATACTTTATTTAGCCATTGCACAATATATAAATAGTTCAGAACAGCTTGATGTACATACCACACACACACACACACACACACACACACACACACACACGAGTTTATTTGTTGATTAAAATAAGTATATTTTAAAATTTTTGTTTGCAACCATCACTTATAGAATTGAAAAAATAAAGACTGACTGCAAAATAGCATCAAAATTAAATAATCATTTCTTATTCTTGTCCAAGGGAAAAACTATATGCAAACATATATGCCAACATATATGCCAGTTAATATATGCCAACATATATTAACTTTATTAATCCCCATTAATAAAGTTAAAATTGTGCTGGTTCTCTAGTCCAGCCTCACAGCTGCTCCTGCTGGTAGCATTTAGTAATCTGCAGTCACTCAGCTAGTCCTGTGCAGCTCAGGATGAGAAGACTTGGCTGCTTCTCCTGTCTGTGCTCCATCATTTTGCCTTATATTGAGATGCATGGTACCTCTTCCCTTTCTGGACATCCTGTATTTCACTCTCTGTGTTCCTTAGTCTGGAGTGATCTACTTCATGAATAGATATATTTCAGCAAAAGAAAAAGGGAAGAGAAAATTCAATGGTTAATTTAAAAATCTAAGATTAGGCTACAGTTTTTATTGTTGCACAAATTCTCTTAAATGTGTTAAACTCTGAGGTAAAATACCCTTATGAGAATTTTCAGCTGACCTATGCCACCCTCCTGTTTTTTTGTATCGGTAAAGGCCAAGTGCAAGGCTTATTTATTTTCAGTTTTCTATGTTTTCTATATGATAAGTCTGACTTTTAAAACCGAGAGATTTTAAATAGCAAAAAATGAGTATATATAAATGATTTTTTTCAAACATTCAGAATGATATTTTTATTAAGTGAAATATGTCTTAATAACTGAGGCACAGAATCCCCGAGATTATTTTGAAATAAATTCAGATATATTTAATACTGATGGATTCTATTTTATATCTCTCTTCAGAAGTAAAATAGGTATAACTATCTACTTATCCTGCTATTTAAAAATGTCACATTCCTGTTTTAACCTTACAGTCTGTTTCATTTAGCTAAGAGGCCCCTTGACTGTGCTAGAGCTACAATTTCCCCTGGCTGGAATGAAGAGATCTTAGAGCGTCAGCAGCCAAACTGTAATAGACTTTTTAGGGAGCTTCCTATCAGAATATTCTGGTACATGGATAACAAAAGCCCAGATTTATTCCTTAGATTGTATAAGCTTAGGGTTCCATAGGAAGGGAGGAAAACTTGAATCCTACTTAGAAGCAGAGTTCAGACCTATGAAATAGTGTCTGTTAACCTGGGGACAGGGGGCCTGACAGAAGCTAGAAACCAAAGAAGAGGCAATGCGGGAACTGTGGAGAGAGAGAGTTACAGTGATTGGGGAAGAAACAGGGTGGCACAAGCTGAGCATAGAGCAGACCCTAGAGTGGGCAAGGTTTCAGGGTTACTGTGGTGGTCCTGGCTGCTCTTCTGGATCACTCTCCACTGGGAACCTCCTTGTTCTCAAATGCCTGCACACTCTGTTCTGCAAACAAAAGACCCCAAGCAACTGTGGGTTCTTTCTGAGAGTCAGAAACAGGAGGAAGAAGACTATGGTGCTGGGTATTCCAAGGTAGACACATGGAGCAGGCCAGCTGAGGTGTACAGGAATTCAGGTGGATTTAACAGCCTTCCCAGAGTGGGAACTGAGTCTCCAAGAGAGAGTAGCAGTGTTGGACTTAAAATCAGATTCTTGTCTGCAGGGGCTAAACTTCATTTCCTTAGGAGATGCTATTCAGCTGTCTCATTTAGTAGAATAGCTTCTGATGATAAACAGAGATAGAAAACTGTACACAGACTAAGAAGACTGAGTGTGATAAGACTGTAAATGTCTATTTGGTGATTTTTCTCTCAATGCTGAGACCTATGAAGTGTGGAGATCTGAGCCATTATCTTTCCTAATGAGTATCACAAGTGTCAGTAGAGTATATGTTTTTCCCTACAATGAAAGTGACTTCACTTACTTCTCACTACAAAAACATGCTTATTTAAGAAAAATCATAGGTACATGAATACATATACATGAACAAATAGCTAGAATTTCATCTTCCAGAATTAACTGCTATTGGTATCTTCTGTAGGAAAAATGTAATTTAAAACAATCTTTTTCCAATCCAGAAGTCCTTTGCTAAAGACTGTAGAGAAAGAAAACAGTTTTATTATTAGATAAGCATTAAACACATGTGCTACACATCACAGGCAATCCTATAAGAAACTGCAAAAACAGAAAGGAATTTCACCTACTTCAGTTATGACTCATTACATATATATCTTCAAGATAAACAATAACCAGTCCTGAATAGGAGGACTTGACAGAGACTTTGGTCACACTGTGCTACACTCTAGGGTGCAGTGGTAAAAGGAAATAACCCCCAAATGTGGAAATGATAACAAAATGTGATCTTAAGAGTGTGCGGTATGTGCCACAGTGGTAGATTGTGGTGACACAAGGTCCCGGGGCCCCTGAACAGCTTATGGAGTTAGGAAAAGTTTCCCTGAAAAATGGAATCTAAACTGAGATACAACATAAGTGGTGGTTAAGTGAACATAGTTGAAGATTGCCAGAGCAAAGGAAGCAGCTGTGCTGAGACTTGTGGGTGAAATACAAACTGCTGGCCTCCAGCATCTGCACTGCTCTTCCCACCTTTGCACAGAAAAGAACATGACAAGACAAGCTCCATGGGGCCCCGTGAATTCTTTCTGGTATTCTCATCCTTGCTGGGATTCTAGATAATACCATTTGTTGATTGGCAATGACTTAAACTTTTAGTTATTGACATTTGTATTTAAGAGATGTTTGGCATGATCTTACATGAACATTTGGAATAACAGACTAAAGAAGAAGAACTAGTCAAAGAGTCTTAAAGATAGGGGAATGGCAGGTTTTACTTACTCCAAAATGGGGAGGATTTTAAGTCGATAGGGCTAATGGATTTTGTCACACAAATTTAGGGAGTTCACCGTGAGATAAGGATTACTGACATGGACATATTCTAATGAAGCCTGTTTAGTGGGAGTTCTTTTGCTAGTTTGGTAAGAATACAGGCTCTAGAGTCATAAAGTCTAACTGCTTGGCTTCAAACCTGGGCTCCACCTTAGGCGTCACCTCTTTTGTCTCAGGTTTCCGGATCTGTAAAAAGAGATCATAATAGTTCTTACCTCACAGGGCGCTGCCAAGATTCAGTGAGTCAGTGTTTGCAAAGCACTTAGACTAGTGCCTGGTTCATATAAAGTGCTAAATGAAAATAAGTTTTTAGTTAAAGCAAAATAAGTCTTCTGCACTTTGAGGACTTATTCCAGGTTCTTTCTAAAGCACAGATGGGCTATAGGAGCCTTCTGTTCAAATCTCTTCAGTTGCTCCCCATCACTTACAGAATAAAAAAGTGGATTCTTCAGTATGGCATATTGTGATCACAGTGATCTCTTTCTGCCCACCTGTCCTGTTCCATCTATCTTAATTACCATACCTTCTATCTCCTGCTGTTCTAGCCATTTAAAAACAAGTCTCAGGCTGGGGATGTGGCTCAGTGGTAGAGTGCTTGCCCACTTTGCATCAGGCCCTGGGTTAAATGTCCAGCACTGCAAAAAAAAAAATCAAAAAACAAACAGACAAAATGGTTGAGAAGGAGAAGGAGGAGGAGGTTTCTGTTACTTTAGATATTCCTTGCCATCTTTCCTGAAGACCACACCTATTCACTTCCTTCACATGAAGCTAGCTTCTCATCCTTCAAACTGGAGAAGAGCCCTTGCCTTAATGTCCTGTCCCTGAGTACTCCTGTTTGTTGCAACCCAGGACATGGCTGGTTCCACACTTTATTGCTCTTCCCTTTCTCAGAGTGTGGCCCCACTCTAGACTCAGCACAGGTCTATGCATGAGTGAACAAAGCTACAAAGCAGGTTGTGTTCTTGTTTTATAAATGAAGAAGCAGAGAGATAAAGTCACTTGCCCAGCATCACAAAGTAAGCAGAGGACTAGAAACTGAGCATAGGTCTTGACTCCCAAGGCTCTATGTTGAGAATCTATATGGCTGCATCTGCTACTTTTGTCTCAGGGATATGGGAAATAACAAAAGGCATAAAGCTGTTAGGCTTTGAATTCTTGTCTAGGTATTTTTTTTTTAAATGCTAGTTTCAAAGCCATTATGTGTAATATAGTCTCTTTTTGCCTTATCATTGTGTCTTTTGGGGGTGGGGAGGTGGTTTGCTAGGAATTAAACCCAGGAGCACTATCCCACTGAGCCACATCCCCAGCCCTTTTTTATTTTTATTTTTGAGACAGGATCTTGCTAAGTTGCCCAGGCTGGCCTTGAACTTGGCCATCGTTCTGCCTCAGCCTCCCACATAACTGGAATCACAGGTGTGCACCACCACTCCTGACTTCCACGTGTTTGAGGGTGGTGGTAATGGTGGGGCTTAGGATTGAACCCAGGAGTGCTTTACCACTGAGCTACATCCCCAGCCCTTTATATTTTTTTTATTTTGAGGCAGGGTCCAAATTACTTAGGGTCTGGCTAAGTTGCTGGGACTGGCTTCGAACTTTTGATGCTCTTGTGTTAGACTTATGAGTCACTGGGATTACAGATATGTGCCACCATGTCCAGCTTCAATATGTTTTTTAAGGAATGTGTTAGGAGTAATCATTTCTGGAAAGTGGTAATGTGGCTGCCTTTTATTTTCATCTTTTTGCTTGCAATATTTTCTAGTTTTTTTTTTACACCAAATATATATCTGCTTTATAACTGAGTTAGGAAAAAGGAAACTTAAAGGTCTATTTAATATAATATAAACTTAACTAAATTAGTTCTGGCTCTAGGGGCAATTTACAAAGTTGTTTTGCATCACATAAAGTCTTCTGCCTCCTCATATCTCCCCAGCCTGTACTGGTTTATGTAGCTGAGAGTCCTGTGTCTGGTCCTATTTCTGCTTTACTATACCAGGTGCATGACTTTAATGATTAATGAAGTTGGAAATGCTCTATTAATCATGTATGTCCTTAAGGAGTAGGTAATAAATTTTCATTAGAGTGGAAATAGATAATATTCTTTTAGAAAAATGGCCATATTATTATACATTTGCATTTTACTCAGACTTGATCTAGCCAGGATTCCACCGAGGGCACTTAAAGTATCACACAACTTGATTTTCTTCTCTGCTGTGGCGTAATATTCTCACTTTGCATTAGTTTCACAATCCAGGATCATTATCCCAGCTCAGTGAGAATCAATTTTTCATAGCTGATTGTCTGAATCACTGGCAGCTCAGTCACATTTTCTACATCATTTACCAGAAAGTATAGATTTTAAAGAAGTCAGAACAATTATGCTGGTAACCCATAACCGGGATATGGCCTCAAAACATGCTCCTAGAAGTCAACTTCTGCAAAGTGGTGGACAGTTACTGACCTGTACTTCAAAGGAGTCTCTATCCTGGTTCACCATTTTCTACGTGAGTGTCCATGGATAGAGTCCATTCTCTTTTGCAAGGAGAAGAGTTCATCTGTAGAGATCTGCCCCTAGTGTGCCATTTTTAGGAGAATAATTACATCTTTAATTTCTGTGGAGATAATGAAGAAAGCCAGTTTGGGATCTGTTTATGAGATTTCAAAGCATATTTAGGGAGGAAGTTCTATTATTTTAATTGTGATCCTTTGCCCTCAAAGTGTGCATATTTAGGTAAATTATAAAAACTTTCCAATTCTTTTCATTAATGGTGATTGCTTGTTCATGCTTGAGCACAAGAGAGAAAGCTTGATTTAAAATCTAAGTCCTGTTGATGTGTGTTTATGCCACCAACATTTTTTAAAGTAAATTGAGTAGAAAATTAAGTTCTGGCATATGATGCAAATTCCTCTAATGTATCTGGCCTTCGTTTAATCATTTATGAATTATCACTGCAAGATGTTTATATAGATTAGATACCACAGAGATCTAAGGAACTATATTTATTTGATCCTAATTAATATTTGGCCTTAAACAGATAATCACACCACTTTCCAATTTCCTAATGTTAAGCAATTAAACAGCTAGCATCTGTTGGCCAGATAAATATTAAACTTTGCCAAGTAGCTATATGCAAGCTTTCACCATATTTGCACTATATTAGAATAGATTACAAGATATTTTGAAATCCATGTATTTTAGGATTGTAAAAATTATCACTGAAAAAATATTTATCATCTGTTTATACTGTTAAAATTAATGCTAAAGTATCAAATGGTTGTATAGTGCATGCTTGCCCATAACATATGAAGACATATCAAGTAAACATTTTTGTGTCTATCTCTATTAAAATGTTTTATATTTATACTTTAGGGTTTCCATTTTCTTAATTAGAATACTCCTAAACTTTTACAGTTTCTTCCTCTTTTCAAATTTAAATTACCAAATAAGCAATTACAATGGTAAGGAAAAAAGGAAACATTAAATACAGATAGTGTGTAATCTAGACCAATAGTTCTTAAATTTCAGAAATTGTCAGAATGACCTAAAGGAATTATTGAAAAGAAAGGATTTCCAGTCCTGAATTCCAGGATTTCTGATTCAGTAAGTATGAAATGCAGGTTACAAATTTAATATCTAGGAAGTCCTAAGCTGATCCTGATGCTGCAGTCTCCAGAATCTCATATTGCAGTATCTTGAATCTAGATCAATAATAGCTTATGTGGCCTTCACTGAAAAGATGGATGATAGGGTAAAAAGGAGAAAATATATGCATTAATGTATTTATACATATGAAAGGACTTTAGCTCACTAGATGAGGTATCTTGACATAAAATAGAGTGTATTGCTTTTATATAATATGTTATAACATGTGAAAGTTTTGCTGAAAGCCTTTTATTTGCACTATAAGAGATCAAGTACGTTTTTGAACAGTTGTTAATTAATTTGCATTAATTTTCCCATCTGGATGGAACCTCTTTGCCTATGTAGGGAAGTTCCTGGCCTAAGTGGGTCCAGTAGGAGTCTCTCGTTAGTGAGTCGGCCTGCAAGCTATCTTTACCCTGCATTTGTCTTGACATATTTATCCTAGAAATTTCCAAGGAAAGTTCTTTTTCATAAGCATTTAAAAAGTCATTTTTATTTCCTTGGCTCCAAAAGATCCTGGGTCCTGATAATATTGGGATTTTTTTTTTCCATTCTTGTATTTCTTTCTTTTTTTTTTAATTCTCTCAACCTCAGTAGTATAGGTCTTGTAAACTGTTTCATTAATATTTTTCTCCTAATGCATTACATTGGTAATGTAATTTAGTGGTCCCTTTTGAAAGAGAATTGAGGTATTTCTGGATTTTTGTTTGGTGAAGGTTGTTCTTTTCTTCAATAGCTGTTTGAAGTTTAGTAAAAACTCATGTAATCACTTTCAAGTCAATAATGTCAACTCTACAAGACAAATTATTTTTATCGTTACACATACAAATTACATTTTCCATCACTGTGCTACATTTTTCTCGGAAATTAGTCTCTAAACCTGGGGGGTGGGATACGGTTGAAAACTTTGATACTTGTCCATAAAAAGTTATCTGTCACATCCATTACTTTAGCAGAAGACTTGTTTGAAAATAACGCAATGGATATTAGAGCCTGAATTTGTTGTGGAATTTTATCTATTTTTTCATTCATTTGAACATATCTTAATTGATATTCCTATCTGCTAGCAGAAAACAGAAATAGAGGAGAGGGGAGGGGAGAAAAGAGGAAAGAAGGGGAGCTCATAGAGCTCTAATTCTAAAATATCTGTGTGAAAAGGAAATGATTCATGGTGACTTGTTAAGCTCTTCTGAATAAAGATTCCATCCTATTCATAAATGTTGAGTACATTCATTTTAGACTACTATCCTCTGGAGATATTTCAGAATTGTAGACATAAAGCCATTGCCATAAGTAAATGAACAACTATAAAAATTCTAAGGTCAATCGCTTTCTCATTTTAAGTGAATCAATACATTTTCAAAACTGAAATTTTGTGAATTCTTCTTTTCTTTGTTTGTGTATTTGTTTTTTGATACTGGGAACTGAATCCAGGAATACTTTACTACTGAGCTACACCCTCAACCCTTTTATTTTTTATTTTGAGACACAGTCTCACTAAATTGTTGAACTCTAACTTGGAATTCTCCTGCCACATCCTACCAGGTTGCTGGGATTACAGGCATGTGCTACCATGCCTTGCTGAAAATTCATTAAAAAAAAAAAGTCTTTGGATTCCATTTTCCCATTGGTTTAGGAGGATTCACAGTATACCTCCAGGTTATTTGAAAAGCCCTAATGGAGTCATGCCTAGTAATGACTTGACCCTTGTGGGGAACTCCTAAAAACTACTGAACTCATCTGAGTTCCCATAATATTTGCAACCAGCCAAACCTACTCCCATGTGTTTTGTACCTTTTCCCATCCACACCCTGGAGGCAGTGAAGCAAGCAAAATATCTTAATCTTTGTCCAATGCAAGCAGAAGATTTCTCTCTCCTTCCTTAGCCAGGAGATATCCTTGCAGTTTGAACACTGTCTTTTCTCCACCACCCTGGGAAGAATGTTAGCATTTGTGACAGGAAATTTTTCTCAAAAATGTGTAAGAAGCAGATTGTCATTTTGATGAAGTTATTATCATGAAGCATAGCCGTGGACCCTCAGAGAAAGATTTAGAAGGCACTGTTCCCCTAGGATGACATCTCCTTTACTCACAGATAGTTCTGCACTCCACCCAGCCTATGTACGATTAGATGTTGGTCAGGTTGCTAGTGACAGAGAAGCCTGAGAAATACTCATGTTCTGATCTCATATGAGTGGAGAGAAGTTAAGCTTCCTGAAATTGAAGTGGGAATTTTCCTTTTAACCAGTGATAGAGGAGGAGAATCTAGTGATTTTCTATAAAGACATAGGAAACCAACTATGTAGAGCCACTGATTGGCCACAAGGAGGATCTCAGCACCTTCCCAGATATTCCTCTATGTAGTGGTAACTCCAGACATGAAAACCTTTTCTGGACCACAAGGGTACAGCAGCAGACATGATGAAATAAGATTATAAGTCTGAGAGAGATTTCAAAGACTCATGAAATCATGGAGGATTAGGAACTATTTATCTCCTGAACTAATCTAAAAACAAGTATCATAATCCTTTTCCATTTCATGGAAAAGAGCTGATAAAAGTGAAAAGTTCCCATAAAGCACCAATAAATGATTATAGTAATGGATTCTATCCTATTAAATAAATTAGGAACCTTGGGTTCAAAAAAATGTAAATCAAGAATTGAAAATGTTGAACTTGATGAGAAATGAGATAGTGACAAGTTTCAAAGTACTTCCCAAAAAATACTTTCTAATTTCCAAGGGAAAGAGAATAATAGTACTGCAGAAAATCATGATATCTTTTATCATGATGATCAAAGTGAACACCTATGGAAATGGTCCACATAGAAAGCCTGTGCCACTAAATGAGACACAGTGAGAAGAAAATGGCATCATTTTTGTGACATTTCTAATAAAAATGCAGAACTCTTCTCATCATGAGGAGACATCAGACAAACTCAAACTGAGGAGCATCCTGTAAAATAACTGTAGACTTCAAACGTGTCAACAGCATGAAGTAAAGACAGGAACTGTTCCAGATTGAAAGATAACTAAAGAGAAATGACAGTTTAAGGCAACGTATGTTACTAAATGCAATCTTTTTGCCATAAAGGATATTATTGAGACGTGTTGGCAATATCTGAACAAGGCATAAGGACTTGAAAGCACTAATGAATCTGTTAATTTCCCTATTTTGATGAGTGTATTGTGGTTATATAGGAAAATGTCTTTGTATTTAAGATGCACAGACTGAAATATTCAGTATCAGTGAGATATTGGCACCATCCTTTCCAATGGTTCAATAAAAATAAGCTTTCATTCTGTGCTTGAACCTTTTCTGTAAGTTTAAATTGTTTTGAAACAAAAAGTATAGAAGAGGCAATCGATAGGACATAACTTTTTAAAAAGGAGAAGTTGAGGATGGCTGAAATAGAGCTTCTCAATAGTTTGGTCCACAGTCACATGTGTTGATCTCTCATATTGACAGTGACAGTGTATTTTAATTGCTTAATAAAAAAAATGGGAAAGATAATATCACAGAACTCACAAATATGCACTGATCAAAGCAGGATTCAGATGATGATGGTTTCAGCTATTGAATTACACTCTGATTTTCATTGAAAAACAAAGATAATTCAATTAGTCTTTCTACACATTCTACATTATTTGGATTAGGAAATAATGCATGGGTCTCAGAAAAATATCATTTAATGTGCACTTCCCTTTATTTACATTTGCCAGTTCTAATGAAGGTAAGTGGAAATGAGATGTTGCAAGAAGAATTTGTGTGGTCACTCTGTAACATTTTGATCCTTATCCTCTGTTAAAATTTTTTGTGAAGCAAAATCCAGGCTGAATTAAATAGATGTCATGGTAATATTATTATTTCTGATTCTAACCATGAATTTCCTTTTAATGTGCATGCTGAATTTTTCTAATATGACAAACTGGGGCACATGAAATGCAGTTTCATGCTCCATTGAACTGAATTCTGTATAGCTATTGAGAAATATTTGGAGAGCTGTAGTAGATGTGTCCAGTTTAGTGACCATGTTTCCCCTCATATCTGTGAAATGCATTTTAATGTATGTTTCTGTTATTCTGAAAATGTGAATTCATTTGCTTGCCTGCTTCAGAGAGCACTCATGAGAACTAGGAGAAAGGATAAATGTTAATAACAATGAGAGCAATAATTATAGATGGCACTCAACTTGTTCATTCAGTACTAGTCTCTGTGTCTGCAGCAGCTCAAAGGACGAATAAGGTGCCTGTTTTGATTCCACTTATATCTTATTAGGGAGAGAAAGAAAAACAAAAAAGCAAGTGGATAATTGCAGAACACATGGAGTACCATGAAAAGAATAAACAATGATGTGAGACCATAGTGTAGCCGAGGTGAAGAAAACCTTTCCAAAAGGGAGACATCTCACCTGAGATATGAGAAAGAGAAAAGAAGTGAGCTGGTGAAGAGCAGTAGATATTTTACACAAGAACCTGATGAGTTGCCAAGGCTCTGAGGCCAAGAACGGGTGGCGTGTTTGAGAAGAGAAAATGTGGTATATATCAAGCTATGAATGGCTTGCCCTGTATTTCCTTCTGTAGGCTGTAATGTATCAAGGTTAACTTCCCTATTTTGAGGATTGCATTGTGATTTTATAGGCAAATATCCTTGTAGTTAAAAGCCCATGCTGAAGTACTGAGCATCCTGTGAGATTGGTCCTAATACAATCTGTATTTTTAAGATATTTTTAATACGATCTGTATTTTTTACTGATGAACAGAGAGGTACAGAGGCTTACCCAAGATTGTTCAGCTGGTAAATTCTAAGAATAGGGTTTCCCCCAGGGAGTCTGAATTCAGAACCCACACTTTCAACATTTTATTGTGCTACTTCCCAAAGAGCACTGTAAAAATATGACTTGTTATTTCTATTATAAAGTCACAGGCATCTTTTATGGCCTAGAACACTCATCTGTATCTCCCTGTTTCCTTCTGTTCCCAGCACTGGGTGCCAAACTTTACCAAGAGTATAGACAAATTGGGGACTATAAGAGGACTATACTACCTCTTAGTAGGTCTTCATGCACAAAGAATAGCTGTGACTCTATCATGAAGATAAGTCTCAGGACACTACAGTGTCAGTATTGGCCCTGCCCTGCCTTAGGAACATGTACTCAACTTTCTACATTCAACTTCTTTTCAAAACCAATCCTGAATAGCCAGGTGTGGTGGCCCATGCTTCTAGTCCCAGGTACTTGAGAGGCTGAGTTGGGAGGAGGATCACTTGAGTCTCGGAGTTACAGACCAACATGGGCAACATAGCAAGATTCAGTCTCAAACCAAACCAAACCCATTCTGATACCCCAGGGAATTAATGATATGCACATGTCTTTTCTATAACTACCTGTCATTCGGTTGTGTTAGTTTATATATATGCCTTTTTCTTCTACACCTTACATGCAATAAAACTTGTGATTGCTTTTATAGACCTAGAAATTATTTTTTAAAAATAGGAACTGAGACAAGTAGCAGACCCCTGAGGATCCAGGGAAGAGAATCAGATGTTCAAATAAAACCGAATTTAGAAATATAAACACATTTTCACTTACCTATCATGGCCTTAGAAATGTACTGCTGGAACAAGCTTTCAGAAAAATTGTTCATAAAGTATAGTTTGGGTTTGAAGGTTAAAAGATCCAAATGAATCAGTACAAGTCATGACGAGTTACAATTGAATTGAATTGAATTTTAGATCCAGCAGATTTCTTCCATTTTGTGTTCTAGAGTTCTGCCCAAACAGTAAATTAGTTGAAAATAAATGTGTTATGCTAAGCCAGTTTACCAGTTTCTATAGAGATACAGTCTAGAGTCACCTTCTTTGAAACTCCCAAAATTTTAGTTAGATTTCTTAAAGGGTAGCAAGGTCTTTTTGGAGTTGAACTAGTTATAACCTCATGCTACCTAGCATCACACCATTGAAGGAAAAAAAAAATTGTTTCTAATACTTTTCAATATTACTTATTTAACTTCTAAACATTTTATTTTAAGCAGTGAAAATTTATTTATTTGAATAATTGTCCTCATATGACTCAGTTTTCATATGAGCAGTATGGTGTTTATTACTTGGTAGTAGCATATATGAAAACTTAGTTATTGCATTAACTAAACCAGAGCAAAAAAAAAATTGCTCTTCTGCAAGAGCATTATTGACTTCTGACTTGGGCTACTTCTCTGTATTGATTAGTTAAAAATATGTAAAACAGGTGTCAGCTGTTCCTCCCAATGTTGCAAAGATCTAGGTTGTGTTGGCTCAAATGCAGGGTGCTCCTCCATTTCCTCCAATTCCACTGCCTGTGGAAGCTGAAATCTCCTTTAGGATTTCTGTCATTTCTCAGTACTGCTTCACTTTCTTCCACCCAGCTGCCTGACAAGTGATCACTGTGTTTTGTGGAGGTAGGGAATCTGCTCATCTCAAAACAGAATCTACTTAAATCTATTGTTTCTGAATAGATGGGTAAGAAATCTTCCACTAGGCTGAATCAGGTCCACACAGCTAAGATACATTAGAATCTATGCAAGTCTATCTTTTTTATAGACTTTTTTCTTCCACAGTGCCTCCTAATATTTCAATTTTAAGTCTTTCTGTTTTTTGGCCTTTTGTTTTTTGGTTTTGTATACTTTTAAAAATTAGGGACACATGCTAATTTAATGGAATATTGCAATAAATCTTTTGAAAAATTAATTGATTAAAAGCTTATTTTATTTCATTTCTAAATTGCCATGTACCCAGAAATACTGCTATTAAAATATTTGTAAATATCATCATTCAGAAATAAGTTAGAAAAAAGTGAAAGGGCCAGTGTTCAGGCTTCTGTTCTGCTTGTAGGAGTTTCCTGGCTGAGACCAATTGAGAAATAAGAGGAGATTTAGGAAAACAGAAAGACTAGAAACATAGCAGTAGACAAGATGTTTAATATCACATTTAAAAAACTAAACTCATGAAGTTAACTTTAAGATTTTAAAAACTGAATTACAAATTTACTATCTTTAAATGGAAGTATAATTTAGTTATCAAACTTTTTTTATTTTCTCATTTCAGGTCTTTAATTTGTGTCATAATTTTTCATCATCTACTTCTTTCACACTTCATAGGTTCTTTTAGCTTCGATTGCACAGTTTATTACAAATTTCTCATGATGAAATAAATTCCAAGTCATAATTTCTTCAAATGGTATAGGCATCTGTTTATAGAACTTTTACTTAGTTTTAAAGGACCACAGTATAGTAGCCAGAGTGAGAAAAGATAGATTTATACAAAAGGCAAACAGCTCTTTATTTCTTTGGCAGTTTTTATTTTCTTCAATTCTTGTCTTTTCTGTTATTATTATTTAAAAAGTGTTCATTCTGTCCTAAAGAATCTATATAATCCTTGTTCTCACATGAAATGTATTATCATTCAGCAATATGCATGTTTAAGGGAATCAATCATCATTCAATTATTCTTTTTTTGACATATAAAAATTCTCCGTATTAGCTGCGCACAGTGACACATGCCTTTAATCCGAGCAGCTGGTGCAGGGTGGGTGCAGAGACAGGAGGACTGCTAATTCAAAGCCAGCCTCAGCAAAAGTGAGGTGCTAAGCAACTCAATGAGACCCTATCTCTAAATAAAATACAAAACAGGGCTTGGGATGTGTCTTAGTGGGCAAGTGCCCATGTTTAATCCCCAGTACCCAGAAAAAAAAATTCTACATATTTATAGGATATTGTGTATTCATGTTTTGATGAATATTGGATATTGTGTATTCATGAATATGGATATTGTGTATTCATGTTTTGTAGAATATTCAAATCAGGGTAAATGTATCTATCTTCTCAAACATTAAGCATAATTCTGTGGTGAAAACATTGAAAATTCTTTTTTTATGTTCTTTTAATACATGGTACATTATCATTATCTATAGTCACACTACTATGCAAAAACCACCAGAACTTATTTCTCCTATCTAGCTAAATCTTATCATTTGTAACAGTGTGAATAGATGTGAAGGAAATCATGCTAAGTGAAAAATGCCAGGCATAGGAAGACAAGTACCACATGATCTCACCCATGTGGAATCTGGAAAAGCTGATCTCACATGAGTTAGCAGTAGAATGGTGGCACCATTGTCCTCAGTCACCTACACTAGAGTCACCAAGGTAATTTTTCAGAGTAATTTTCACGACCTCTCCCTTCTCAACCCTTGAGGTTAGTCAACTAACCTGAATTGTTTTTCCGTATCTTTCTCAATCTACCTCTTCCTCTCTTATTCATCTGGGCTCTAGTTTAGATCTTTACTATTCTTCATAGTAAGAATTGATCTACCTGCCCTCAGTTTTGTCCTCCTTTACCTCTCTAACCATAGTTACCACCGTAAAACTTAAATATGACCATGAAACCTGCAATCTTAAATACCTCCAGTGGCCTACTAGAGAAATTTTCAAAGTCCTTGTCCTAGCATCCAAAGCCACCAATCTGCCCATTTATCTCTATGCCTCTCCCTCACCTTGTTGCATTTTATATCCAAGAGTGTAGGCTGAATTTCCTGTCATTCTCTCCAAACAACCATGCCTTCCATCTTCTGTGCCAGTGATGTTCTCTCTTCCTGAATGCCTTCCACCCTGCATTCCTTCCTTGCCTTCAGTTAGATACTTGTCCATCATTTAAGACTTATCCCAAGTATCTTGTTATCTAGGAAATCTTATTTATTTTTGCCCCATTTGAATTACATACTTTATTAGTTACTGTCCCAATATGCTTATTGCTATTATACTTATTATGTCATATTATAATTAAGAGTATTTTGTCCTCATTAGAACTTGAGCTCCTAGACAGTGGACAGTTTACCTTTGGATCTTTTTAAAATAAGATATATACTCTGTCTCATACTAGGCACTTCATAAATATTTGATGAATGGGTAAAACATAAATTAAGGCTACATGCAGAAGCTTTTGATAGGACCTGTGGATAATACAAAATAATAGAACCTCTGGTAGAGGCAATGGATTTATTGCTGCCATAGTGGATTCGCAGCTTCTTCTTTGGTCCATGTCTGTGACTCATAACACATATCTAGGAGATCTAATATAAGAGATAGTTGTGTGATAAGCATTTACAGAAGGGAGGAACCTGTGGCTCTGTATAGGAATTAAGCAGAAGTTTTGATCCTTTAGGCAACAAGCTCCTCTTTAACTAGACCAATGAAGCCACGCCGTAGGACAGTTTGACGGAGGTCCTATCATGAATGGAAGGATACCAAGTTACAGCTGTGTCTCTGATTTCAACCTTAACTCTCTGGCCCTCATATAAAGGCAGGAGACAGAGTCATGCCCCACATGGATGAATATGCAGACCATAAGCCTGTAGTGCAGTCATGACAGTGCTCAAACTGTCAGAGACCTGCACTGTCACCCCCTGTGATGTTCTCCCTTGCTGTAGCTTATCAGTGATTAGAAAAGGGAGAAAGCTGATGACTCTAAGGCAGCTTTCAGAGCTATTCTACAAGAAGAATTTTTATTTCTCAAACCAGAGGGTAATTTTCAGGACCATGTCTTGGTTCTATATTTGCTATCTCATTCGTAATCACCAGACTGTAGTAACAAAATAAATCTTTCCCTTTCTTATCTTTCTACACATAGTTTGCCTGTGTTTCACTGAGGGAAGTTACTTAATAGCAAGTGCTACAGAAAAAAAAAAATCCTACAATGAATCAAACTACATTGCCTTCTATCTAAATCCTATAGATTAAAATAGTGGACTCATTTAGACAGAACCAGGCAAATGTAAAGGTCATAATGTGAATCACAGAGTTCCTAATCTCTGGGCCTTCTCTTCCTTTTAGAATTGGCTTGCCAGTGAGGATGAGAGAAACAGGAGTTCTCTGTGGTTCCTGGGGCTCATTCAATTTTATCTGTGATTTTTTCCAATATTGATTAAATACTTGATATCAGCCTACAGGCAACAGAAACACTGCTGTCAGTATTGGACTTCATCACTATCATTCTCTTGTTGCATAATTTAAAAGGAAAGATGACGGAAGAAGCCATGGTTGTAATTTTTGAATAGCTTTTTCAAAAATTACATTTTTCTCCATACCACATGTGTAGTGGGGGTGGGGAACTTCAACACCCTCTTGGCCAGAATCTCCAGTTCACTGGCCTTTTGTACTCCCACCAACTCATCCTCCTGACCTCTGCTTAGGACTGCAACCACTTGCCCTCTCTGTTTGTCCATAAGGACTGTTGACCTTGCTGAATATTTTTAAATTAATAAGTCAAGAATACACACTTTTGAGTGAAGCTTGCATGAGGTTATGATCTCTCATATCACCAGAGACCTCCATAATTTCCATCCATCCTCAAAGTTCACCTTTACATTCATAGCTATTTTCTCCAGACTATTTTCCCACCTGCTTCTCTTTTACAGTGGCTGACAAAAAAAAAAAGAGAAATGGGTTAAAAAAGTTGGTACCATCAGCCAGCCCACCAACCTAAATTAACTCATTTAGTCTGCAGAATGCAAGAGGTAGAGATTATTATTCCCATTACAACAGGTAGCTGAGGCTTAAGTGAGTGTGGCTGGAGCCGGGCTTCAACTGATGTCAGCTCAACTCCCAGGCTTCTTCCTTCCATGTGATGTGATCCTGCCTGAAACAAAAACCCTGGGGCATGAACCATCAGATTTTTCATTCTCATTTTCTAAATGTAGCTCAATCCATATGAATCCATATTTCCATGATTTTCCTCTGTTTCTTTTCCTCTCTAGGCTAATAATCTATCCAAGTCCTTGAAGACTTCATCATTGACTTCCCATAATCTCAAATTCCCTCTTGTAATAACTCTCCTCTCAATACACCCCATCACATATTTATGTTTTCCCTGTTTTAAAGAAAATCCCATTCCTTTGTTGCATCTTCCTCTTAGTTTCTTATTAATGCTATGGTATTTTTAAGAATCCCAGATAGCATGCAATTTTCTCTTGATATATTTCAGTGTGTACTGCTAAAAGTTAAAAAAAAACATGGGGCTACTACCTGTATGCTGATATTCCCCAGTCTCTACATGTAGTTCAGACCTCTCAATGGCTCCCAGACCCGTATTTTTATTTCCTAATGAACATCCACGAAAGTCCAGAGATCCAAAACCATATTCAAAACATTTCTTTCTGTCCATGCTCCCTACCAAATGTATGCTCAGTTAGGACTTAGGAAGTTGTCAATTGTCCTTCTTCCTTCCTCACTCCCAAGGAAGAACCCTCCTAAATGTTCCTAAATCAAGATGATATTCTATTTTTTGTCTTCAATTCTGTGATACCCCTATAATTTCTTGTCACAACAAAAAATTCTTGTAGGATTTACTTTATTTTCTGATTAAGGTGACAGATTCATTATGAGCTGTTATGAGTGTCATCGTATTTGTTCTGTTTATTGATTTCATTAATACCACAAATTGTCAGTTTTTGATTACTAATCTTTTAAATAATAGCATTTTACTCTGGTAATGCCCTTAGGTATTTTTTCTTCTTTTTTTTTTCTCTCTGTATTCTTCAACAAGTCTATTGGTGTATAGAGAAGTATTTTTTCCTATCTTTTATAGGTTGGTTGGTTGTCTGAAATATGTTCAACTTGAAAAAGTTCTAGAATTTTAAACAGGAATATTAGAAAAATTTTGCATCTTTTTTTCCCTATTTGTGCTGAACGTAAAGATTTTCTTAAATGTCATAATACTTTAGGAACATGTATGCTGGAACTTTCCTGAATACATGGATAAGTACCTGCCCTGACAAGTAACCCCTGTCGATTGGATCTTTCAATTAAGCTCATGAAGATTTTCTGTTCTACTGATGGAAGTTTCCCATTGGGATAGATAGTAAAGGTGAATGCAGTTCTTGCCTATATGGGCTCACATCTATATTTGCATTTGATCTACCTTTGCTGCAGCTCTAATAGCTATTGTCAGCATTCAACAGCTGCTTGCTGGTTCTAGTTCCAGAAACCTCTCTCTGGTCAAAACCAGACAGGTTCTCTGAGCTGTGTATTCCTGTTTTCAAAGTAGGAAGTTATCTCAGACCTCCTTCTTCCTTTGCTTGAGTCTCTTCATGTGATGGCATTTACTAGTGTTATAGATAATCACTTCAAGTTTGTTATTTAGTAATCCTAGGTTGTAGTTTCTTTTGAGAAGTCCCCCTTCTCAAGCAACTAAACTCCTGCATCTGAAAAATGTTTTCTTATTTCCATCATCCTTCCATATTTCTGGAGCTCTAAACTCTATTCTATATTTTTACTGAAAATACTACTAACTTGATTTCATTTTTACATTTGCATACACTAAAATTTGGATCAAAGTGATTCATTGCCGATAGCTTTATACTATTTAAATGACTTTGTAATTGTGGCTATTTGATGTATTTGTTAGTATATATAAAGCATGTCCACAATAATTTATAAGGTTACACTTTACAGGGTGAAGTTTATACAAGTCAAGAGTAGATCCTACAAACATTACTAGGTCTTTACTTCAATATTACAGCTAAATTTTCCTTTTCAGAATATTTTTATATATGAAGTTGTGGAGACATAAACATTTTCTTACATCAAAATCTGGACTGGACAAGAAAGTAATTAAGATTAAGAACTATCTGAGGTTTTCTTAATACTGTTTTATTCTTTAAAGAATAGTTGGAAGTCTACAAATTCAAATCTTGTTAAATAATAGTAATTTTTGGTAACCTAGCAAAGAAATCAACATTTGAATCAGTTTTGTATTTATATGAGTTTTCAGTGAACCTCTGCTGAGTACCTTATGTAATATTATTTTATTCATTTACCTGATATTTAAAGATAAGAGCAAGTAAGATTAGTGGAGAAAAGAAGGGAGAGGGAGAATATATTTTTCTTTCATTTGCAATTATTTACTCACTTTTTTCTTCAAATATTCAAAAGCATGTATTGGTATATTATTTTATTTATTCAGAATGTTATTTTACTCTTTAGTTTTCCTCACTTCATATTTTGGTGTTGGTGACTGGTGAGGTAATATTTGCCCACCCAGAATGTTTCATAAAATGTGTTCCTGTTTAGAACACTAATTGGTCAATATATGTAGCACATGAATTGATGGGTAGGTAACTCTAGATATCTTCTTGAAGCTTTTATTCATTCAGCAAATGTTTATTTAATCCTTAGGTGCTGGGCTCTAAGAATGGTGCTGAAATTACAACAGGAGTAAGAGACAGACATATTGTAGTTAAAATAGGCACAAGGATGTATAAATTCATAATGACGAGTCCCACTATTATGTGTACTTACAAAAAAATTAAAAACAAATATAAGCATAGGCATGATGTAAAAAGCACAAGACAAGTAGAGCTGTCCATGGAAATGATCATTCATTATGCAGCCTCTCCTTCCTACCACCCTGCCTGCCTAATCCCTGACCAGGCAGCTCTGAGCCCCTTCCTCTGCCAAAGCCTCTGTCCCTTCGGTCTTCATTTCATCACTCTGTAGAATCCCTTGGCATCCACTCTGCTCTCTAGACTCCTCTGGTCTGCTCACTGATCTCTGAGCACTGCCTGAGCTTTTCTGCCACTCTGATTTCGCTTAGCTCATCACTCAACAGGACATGTTCCATGTTCCCCTCTCTGTCAAAATTCCATCTGTTAAGGCCTGCCTTAGTTTGCTTTGGCTGTCCTTGTTTACTTTCCTTCACCATAGCTACTCCTATGGGCATTTGTGTATTTACTTAGTGTACTTCTCCCCTTCTTGAATATAATAAACAAGCAAGCAAATGAACAGAGTCTGGAATTGCTTTGCATTCCACTTGGCATAAAGGATATATAGTATGCAAATATTGAATACATTCATTTTATGCACAAAAATGAGTTCACAAACATTTAATTTCTTTCTGCAATATGCCAAACTTAGTTTGGCAGTACCATGTAGATGAAGTAGACAAGTTCATGGACAAAATACAATCTGTTAAACGTTTCAATAGACATTAGCACAAGAAATTTATAGGAGTGGTACTAATCCAGGTACATCCATGAATTGATAAGGAAATAGATGAATACATAATGAATAATTTATCTTAGTTCGCTAGAGCTCCCATTTAGTACTCTGCAGTCCTCAGTGAGGATAAATCACCCTGATAATCTGCTGACACTCATCGGTGTCCTAATTTCTTTCTTTACAACATTCCCTAATAATACTTAGGTACAGTTTAATTCTAATGAATTTTGTATACTGGCTGTCTCATATGCATAATCTTATGCTTTACTACGTGGACTGAAGTCTCCAATTGTTTCATTAAAAATATTAACTTAAGAATTTATAAACTAATTCTTAAAAATAAAATTAGTCTACTACTTCAGTATTTTAAGACATATAAAGTGTGTATAATGCTTCTGTTACCTATGTTTTATTCTGTGTAGCATTTTGACACTCTATGAGCTTACTTTCATTGGTTTTCTACTACTAATGATTTTTAAACAATCTGCTTTTTAGAGTCTTTTGCATGAAGAATCTCAGGTTTTTATTTTTTGAAGACTTCTGTTTATTGGTCTTTCCACCACCACCCCCCAAAAAGCCTCTTTACTCCAGCCTTGTTTCATTTTGTCTTTCAATCTTAAAACATAAGGAAGCACATTGAGCCTACACTGTCCCAAGAATGGTGATCTCGTTGATATTTTTAATCTGGGTCCACAGTCAGTGCAATTTTCTTGCACTTAAAACATTATTAAGTTACGTACAGCCATTGTGCTATAAGATTTCAGACAACATGGAATGCAGACTTCAGATCTTCCTTGATATCCTTCATCAAAAGAATGGTAGAAACTACTCAACTTAATTGTCACATAACAAACAGTCAAATGAAACCTACATTTGACTTTTAAAATGTTTCTTTAATTGGCCAATTGGTGGAGTTTTTGTTTTCCTTTTACTATTTCATATTTAATCTCCAGGAGCTCAGACTCACAAAAGAGGTCACCATTTCTCGTTTGTTTGATTCAACAAGTGCTTATTGAACAGCTACCTTGTGCCAGTCTTTTTGTTAAAGGCACAGGTATGTGAAAAAAAAAACAAATAATCATAATCAGCATATTGGCAGAAGGAAAATAAACGAAGGAGAGACTATGAAGAGTGACCAAGGGCAGAGTGTTATTTACAGAAAAATTTTCTGATGAGAAACACTTGAGCAGAGACCCAACTAAAGTTGGAGAATGAGCCATTTAAGCCTTCCAGATATCTAGGGGAGCATTTCAGAAAGTGGTGGCAGTGGGTGCCAAGTTTCTGCTTGCTCAAGGAACAGAATGGAGGCCACTGTGGCTCTACCAGGGAGATCTATGCAGAGTGGTAGGAAAGGAGAAACATGAGGACATGGGTGGTGGTGTGCAGGATCTCTTGCCCATGGTAAAGAGGTTCTATTTTATTTAGAGTGAGATGGAACCATGATATGTAATTTGGCATATTTCAAAAGATTACTTTAGTTACTTGAGTTGTATTGGTTTTCTTTTATTGCATAACAAATCACTATGTACATTACTGATTTAAAATAGCACATACTTATTACCTCAGGCTCTGTGGGTTGGGATTTGGATAAGAGGGACTGCTTAGCTGGGTTCTCTGCTCAGTGTCTTACAAACATGAGATCAAGGTGTCTCATTTGAAGCTTGGGACCCTCTTCTCAGTTCATTCAGGTTGTTGGAAGAATTCACTGGCTAGACTCCTAGGACTGAGGTTCCGCTTGTTTGTCCTGTTTGTGAGCCCGGGGGCACTCTCAGCTCCTAGAATTGGCTTAGTTCCTAGCCACAGCACCTAACTCACATCCGCAAAGACAGCAGGAGAACCTGCCACACTTCCACTCTCTCCATATGCTAAGGAGTTTTCTCTAACATAACATAATCACAGCAGCGAGTTCCTCTTCACCTTTGCCATAGAATGTGATCTGATCAAGGGAATGATGCCCCATCATATTCCCAGGTCCTGCCCACACAGAAGTGGAGGGTTTTGTACAAGGTGGGAAGACCAGAGAATGGGACTTTGGGGGACTATCTCATGACTATACTTACTGTTGGATTGTGGAAGGGGCAAAAGATGAAGCTGTAGGCCTTTAGAAAGCACTGGTGATGTCTAAGCCTGTGCTTCTCAAAATTGCCTGTGTGCAGATCTCCTGGGGATTATGTTAAAATGGATGTTGTGACCTTGTAAGGCTGTGGTGGCCCTGACTCTCCTAACAGCCTTGTATGTTGGTGACAGTGGTTTGGGGTAGGTGGTAAAGTAGACAAGAAATGATCCCGTTAGGGATGTATTTGAAGGCAGACTATAAAGGCCTTACTGAAGGGGAAACAGGGGCATCTGGATGACTTCTAAGTTCAGAGAATGGCAAAGAGTGCAGGAAGAGCTTGCTTCACAGCAGAAACCCAGAGTTCCGGTTTGGATATGCTAAGCATGAGATGCCATTTAGAATCCAAGTGGAAAATATCAGGAAATGCAATAGGAAAGAATAGGTCTATACATCACACTCAGTGTCATCAGAAACTTAAAATTTTATGTTTCTGTGTATCACTACTATGTGACACTTCCAAAATATGCTTGGAATTTATTGTACTATAATAGAAAATGTGAGCAATGGAAAGTACCTTACTGAGCAGTGTTTTCTTGTCCCCATGTCAAAGTTCCTTACAAGCAAAATCAACATATCATTACTCAAATCATTAAAGCTATTCCTAGAAGCTAAAATACACATTATTGTGCATATTTAAAGTACATTGTACTCAAAACACTCTCTAGAAATAGAGCCAGGTTTTTACCACTTACTAATTTTGGTAAATACCCTACTATAAGGTGCATTACCTGGTTTCTCCCTGACCATATAGGCAATTTAATGGTGTGACTAATTCTTATTTCTTTCCTGGGCTAAGTTTTGCAAATTAGCTTCTTTACATTATGAGAGGTGGCTGTTAGGTGGAGCTTGCATTGAAATTAGTCCTCTTAGTCTCCCTTATCACAAAAAGAGGAAGACATGAGCCGGGCACGGTGGCTCAAGCCTGTAATCCCAGCACTTAGGGAGGCTGAGACAGGAGAATCGTGAGTTCAAAGCCAGCCTCAGCAATGGTGAGGCACTAAGCAACTCAGTGAGACCTTGTCTCTACATAAAACACAATATAGGGCTAAGTTTGTGGCTCAGTGGTCGAGTACCTCTGAGTTCAATCCTCAGTACCAAAAAAAAAAAGAGGACGACATGGGTTGTATAGAAGATATGTTTATTTATAATTTCCCTAAACCTTAATCATGGAAAAAATACAGTGTGTCCATCGGGGGCCACCCTTATGGAGATGACTAGGGATGTCAGAACCTAATTCCTACCATTTGGACTTTACTCTGGAGCTCTGGGCTAGTACTGACTACCTTATATGACCACTAGACTTCCTAGTTATCTGAAAGAATGTGTGGCTGAATCAAGCCATTGTCAAACCATAAACTTCACATGGCTGTTCTAGAGGTTATGGGATTTAACATGAAAAAAGAGCATTCCATATTAAAACTCAGACTCTAAATCCAGGTGCAATTATTTTGTGAATTACTTCTGAGATATCCCAATTTTTCCTATTATTGTACCCACTTTTTATGTATTAAATATTTTATGATATAAAATTTAGTTTTTGCATGGTGATTTAAGAAACTAACTTTCTTATTCTTTCCTTTCCCTAGGAGCACTGAATCAAAAAAATTGGGGGAAAAAATATCCAACATGTAATAGTCCAAAGCAGTCTCCCATCAATATTGATGAAGATCTTACACAAGTGAATGTGAATCTGAAGAAACTGAAGTTTCAGGGTTGGGATAAAGCATCCTTGGACAGCACATTTATTCATAATACTGGGAAAACAGGTATAGAGTTTGCATTCTCTTTGCCTTTGATATGTTTTTCAGACTAGAATATGTTTAGATTGGTTTCATTTCATTTCCCTTGAATGATGTACTATAAATTGCATGGATATCATCAGTAGAAGATGCCAGATGGAAAAGAGAAAATTAGAGATGTAGACAACATTTTGAAACTGTACAAAATAATAAAATGAACAGTGTCATCGTGTCGTGTTTTGCAGTAGCTTAACAAGAGTGATCCTGCTACTTGGAGATGTGATAAATTAACATAATTATGTCTAATGTAATTTAATAACTCCATCACTGTTCAGTCACCTAGTCAATCAAGACCTCCATACTGTGGGCAGTATAGCTTGATCATTGCTGCTCAGCCCCATGCCATATTCAATATTTGAATATGATAAAGCAATTGACTATAATTGAAATTCAAGAAAATAAATGATTAGCCTTTCTGTATACAAAGTTTAAAATTGAAAACCATCCTTAGAAAGCACTTAAGTGCCTTTTTCTGAGACTGTGTTTTCTTTAAAAAGCATGTAAAATATAACATTTAAAATTCCAAAACAGTTTTCCAATCCAATTTACATGCACAAAATAATTTTCAGAACATGACTTTCCTTTTTTAATAGAGCATGTTAAATGGAACCATATAACAGGAAGTTATGTTAAAAAAACTACATTTTTGACAAATTAGAAAAATATTTAAATTATAATGGCAGATCTGTTGGGAAGGTTTTATCATTAGCAGGTTTCTTCTTTGTTTTCCATATTTAGGTAGTACAATGATTTAATAATTTAAAATCCCATGGGGGCAGGGACTTTTCCATATCAGTGCCTGGTGCGTAATCAGCACTCAATATTTGTTTAATGAATAGCTGAGACGATTTTTACATATTCTATTATAAATTAAATAACAAAAGTGCATTATCCCAAATCTCGACATTTTTGATACCAGTTTTGAAGGGTACTGCAAGGCTGTAAGGCATGTGATCTCTGCTTTATTTTTCCGAGGGCAGAGTGGTCAAATACTTGACATATCGTCCTACTGCTTGGGCTTACCACTTGGCCCTTCAGATGACAACATGGACACATTACTTCCTTGTCTGTGACTTTCTCTCCTTATCTATAAAACAGGAATTATAATGGCATCTAGTCCTTAGGATTGTGTGAGGATCATAAAATAGTGTAGTGCATGGTGCATTTAACTGAGAAATGCTGGCTGCCATTGCTGTCATCACTTGTTGTACTTGTCCCCATGATTACTATAATAATTAGTGGAAGTTTGTATCCCTAACTGGTCAGCAGTGACTTTGGCCTCGCATAGTAAAGAATACTTAAATCTGAGACTTCCAAATCCTGCATTAAGCTTTCAAGAGAATTATTATTCTCCAGATGACTCTTAAAGTGCGGTCAGATGACTTCTGCTGCAGGACTCATACAGGGAAATTTACTGTTCTGATGGTCGCCAGTCGGTTTCAAACCTGGTATGGCTCAAACCCCTTAGAAGGAAAGGGCTTTCTGCCTTCCTTGCCACAGCCAAAGACCTAGGTTCTGGAACCTGGTGAAGCCTGGGCTGGAACCTAGGACAGAGATGGAACCCAAACAGCAGGCTGAGCAAGAGTAGGGCAAACTGCCAGTGACCAGTGGGCGCCCCTCCAGGAGAAGGCTTTCCCTCTGTCAGCCCTGTTTCCTCTCCTTCTACTTTGTCCCTCCATTACCATCAAATACCTTAGGGAAGAAGAGGTTTGGGGGAATGCCAGCTTCAGGACACCGAGCAGGGCAGTGAACCGTCGTCCTCTGCTGTTGCAGTCACAGTACTTACCTCTCCAGCCTTCTTTACATCTGTGGCAGTAAGTACGTGAAGTATACCATGCAAGTCTACAGAGCTGAGCTTCCAAAACAACTCAACAACTTTTTTTTTTAAATGTTTATTTTTTAGTTATAGGTGACAGAATATCTTTATTTTATTTTTATGTGGTGCTGAGGATCGAACCCAGTGCCTTATGCGTGCTAGGCGAGCACGCTACCACTGCGCCATAATCCCAGCCCCAACTCAACAACTTTTAAAACTTGTTGAATAAATGATTTTCTTCATACATCTTAAATAGAAGGAAATTTAGTTGAAATTTATCATTTTGATTTTCAGATACCTAGATGCGATTTCATTATATTTTTGGTTTGTTTATTTTAGTGGAAATTAATCTCACTAATGACTACCGACTCAGTGGAGGACTTTCAGAAATGGTGTTCAAAGCCAGCAAAATAACTTTTCACTGGGGGAAATGCAATATGTCATCTGATGGATCAGAACATAGTTTAGAAGGACAAAAATTTCCACTGGAGGTAAGTCGTTAATTCCACTGGTTATAATTTCATTTTATAAACCATTCAGATTTTATTTAGTATATAGCTTGATTAATTTTTAATTTATAGTTATATTTTGATGACTTGATTTGATGTCTGTCTTCCTCAGCAGACTAAGCTCAATGAATATATGCTCCATCTTTGATTTTCCACTTCCATATACCCAGAATGCCACAAAGTAGGTGATCAATAATGTTGATGAGTAAATGAATGTAGAAAGGAAAACAGGAAGAGTTTTATTAATATATTGGAGAATTCTTTGATTTAAATCTTTTATTAAAATGAGAAAAAATATTAAACTTTAAAAGTAGTTGAATAAATATAATAACTAAATATGCAGGAAAATAAGTATTTCATGCTTTAGAAAGAGTCTACGTTGGTTGGTTTTCTGGAAAGTAGTTCATTTTTATCAAGAACTTTACATGATTGATTCTCAATATTCACTGCTTCAATTTTTTAGCAGTTAAAAATATAAATATTTTTTTTAAAATGTGTGTGTAAAGATTTTTTATAATAGTAAAAAACTGAAGAAAAAGAATGGTTAAATGGATTATGATGGAATATTATAGGTCTTGTAAAAAGTCATGTTTTTTGAATGGTGTGCAAAAAAGATTCATCATATTAATGCTTATTAAAAAATATAAAATTAGCATATCCGATATGTCTCTAATTTTGTAAAACCTGAACAGAGACTGGGAATATAGTCTGAGTAAAAGGGATTCGGTTTGAAGGTGGTTTTACTCCTTCTCACATGACATTAAACAAATTATTCAACTTACCCAAGCTTCCATTTTTCTTCTGTGAAATTAACATAGTAGTAGTAGTGCCTATCTTAAAAATTGCTATGGGGATTAAATGAGAGAATGAATTCATTACTCTTAAAAAAATGGATGGAAACCAAAAAAATGTTAAAAATGATTTTTCCTGGGTAATGTCATTATAAATGCCTCTTATTTTCTCCTTTAAAAGCCTCACTTTTCTCTAAATTGCCCATAATGAAACTACATCACTCTTATAATTCAAAAGTTACTACCAATAATAATAAAACTGGGGTGCATTATCACTTAAGGCAAAAAAAACCTTTTTAAGATGTGAATAAGCACATTTTCATTTATGGGTTAGGGTTTAGAGAAGTTTATATATTAAATGTCTTTAAAGAAAAGCATATTTATTAAATGTGACTTGTCAAAGACATAGAAATGAACTCCTTAAATATATAACGTGTTACTTCTGAGAGTTTAGCTTTCTCACAATATTGCCCATTTAAACAAAGGTAAAATTTTAAAAAAGAAACTATTAACAAAAGCCCTGGTTAATCAAAATAAATACTATAGAATTTTTGTAATATTCCTCATTTCTTTAAATCCAAAGGCCTCTCAACATGTCCACAGAAGTATGGTTTGTTTGCTGTTTACTTTTCTTTTTTTTTTTACTCTTTTCCACATTTTTCATTGGTGCATATTGATGGGGTTTACCATTACATATTGGTACGTGCACACAATATAACCATATAATTTGGCCCATTTCACTTCCCAGCATTTCCCTCCTCCCTACAGTGTGTTTTTCAAAAATACTTTCCATTTAACTGCAAGAAGGCACCCCGAGGAGCACCTGAACTTACATTTTCTTTTTTTCTTTTGTCTCCCGCTTGCATCCCACAAGCAAGTCTTCTCAATTCTTAGCACAGATGATGTGGGAGGTCAGAAAAGCATTTGAACCACCATTGTTTCTTACATGGACTTTTGAATGTCTCTATCACTGGTCTCTCTCTCCAGTCCATCTCTTTCTGTCTGTCCCTAACCCTATCCAACCCCTTCTTGCTCCTGTTAACTGAAATGCCTCAGTGATGGCAGGGATGACCTCTCCAGGCTCATCTGTTCTCTAGCTATTGATGCTCATCCTTTAGTAGTCAGTTTGAAACCGTTTCTCTTGAAAGACTTTCATGACACACCTATGGCCCGAGCCACTGCCATCCTCTGCTTCACATACAACTCTTTCTCCCATCAGAGAACTAACCATCCTTGTGTTCTACTCTTACCTAAATTATACCTTTACCTAGCTAAGTTACCTGAATTCGAAGCTCACATTCTATGGAGCACCACATTATAATTGGGCATGGAGTCTGTTACAGACAGGTGTGTAGGATAAAGTAGAAATCAACAAAGATAGCTTCACAGTATGAGAGGAGAATTAAAATAGGAAACCTAAAATGTGTTGTATTTTTAAGGTAGAAACAGAATCCTTGAGAATTTCAATAGCAGAAATCATAGTATGATAACATACAAAATGGTATCTCCAGGCCATCAATAAAGAATTTGTATACTCAAGAAAAAAATGAATTCCATATTTGAAAACATTCCAGCAAAATAGTTAAAATAAACTTTGATAATTTATTATATTTGATAATTGCTCTAGTGAATTATGGCTATAATGCCCATTGATAATCTCAAAATGGTAATTGATATTCTAGATATATCTACCTTTGTATTTCTTTTGTAAATGTGATTATGTCTACTCATAATTGATAAAATAGCTTGAAAATATACAGAATATAGAATTATATCATTTATAGACTTTTCCAAATAGAATTTATTGGTCAATTGTTTTATGAAGTCTCTTCCCTGACTTTTGTGAAGCCTTGTATATAATAAAACTATTGTTACTTTTATAGATGCAAATCTACTGCTTTGATGCAGATCGATTTTCAAGTTTTGATGAAGCAGTTAAAGGAAAAGGGAGGTTAAGAGCTGTGTCCGTTTTATTTGAGGTAATCTTCATATGTAGATTCATAACAAACAATTCCTTTTTAAATCACATGAAATAGTGATGTGAAATATCAAAAAATACTTTGTTAGAAACTTACAGTGGTAATTGGTGGTCATCTTTTTAAATGATAATAAGAAATACAAGAGGACTAGTGTTCATTACTTGGGTGAGTTTTTTCTAACTGGAGAAGACCCTTCTTACAAGTACACAGATTTGCTTACTGGTAAATGTAAAGTGTCAAAGTTAAATAGCAATAACTGTGAATCAGGACATTTAAATCTTTACTTTCTAAGTATAAAATGTAAGCTACCTGGGTTTTGTTTGTTTTGTTTTTACCTTGCTGTGAAAACAACAACAACAAAATATATGTTTGGAACACAATTTTAGATACTTAAAAGGGAATTCAATAATCTTTACATTTTTGTTGAACAGTTAATTGTTTTATCCTGTTTTTAGAATGCCATTCTTCTTTAACAGGTTGGAATAGAAGAAAATTTGGATTACAAGGCCATCATTGAGGGAGCTGAGAGTGTTAGTCGTTTTGGTAAGCTACTTAGAGAAATATCTCTCTTCAAGATTCTACTTTGAGTATATATGAATTTTTACAATATGACAAAATTATTTGTTCCAAAGGTGGAAAACAGTGTGTTTTCAAGGAGAAACAGTCTCTCACTTCTCATACTTGACAATTTATACATTTCTCAGTACATAAAGGACAATTTATCAGAAAATTTTGTGATATAAAATCATAAAGTATTATTGTAAGTAGAGACTTGAAATTTTCTACATTTATTTTTTGAAATAATCTAATTATATTATGCATTTAAATGTATTACTCTATTCTGCCTCTGCATTTACACATCCCTTAAAGACTCTAAGTTCTAATATAAAACCAATTAATTTTACAAAAATTATATTTTAAAGTGAAAAAGGAATTGCTACTCAAGTTAAAATTTATTCCCTACAGTTTTCTTGAAAAATTCTTTATTTACCATTATGAGGAGATAATATTTTTGCAAGAAGGTGAAGGCTTACATAGAACAAGATGGCAATATGCTTTGATCTTGTTCTGCTAAAATCTCAAGGATCTTATTACTTGTCATTGCAAATGCTTTTGACAACAATGACAATAGACTGCAAACTATTGTTATTGTTCTTCTGTTTTTATTAAGTTTCCATACACATGGTATTAATGCTGCCCTGAGTTATCAATAAAATGAAGATTATTCCTCTCTGGAAAGCTGCATAATTCAAAATCAGAAACAAGGTTCATATGGATTCTTTTCTCAAATGCAGAAAACTGGCCTAAAATTGATTCATCTTTGTCAATTACATGTGAGGATCTGAATCGACCGAATTTGTCAGAAGTCAGGAATATGCAAACCCCTGTAGTGCAGGGTTTCTTTTTTTTAAAGGTGTAATCAAATGCAGGATGAAGTTGACATCTCTCTCTGTCCAACTAGATTGAAAATTCAATGCTGAATTCTATAAGCTACACTTAATTTCCTTCTCAGTGAGTCAGAAAGTGGATTCAATCCAGACTGAAAGAAGGCAGCTAGTTTGAATTCCAACACTTAAAAATGTTCAAAATATGAACTCTGAATGTTCCCATGCCTTGCTACCAGCCTGTGGGGATAACAAAAGTGACTTAATCCTGACTTGCATAACTGTGGGACCTTCACTTTGTTTCATGACCTTTACAGTTATTTCTGAGAATTTCTGGGAGAGTGTGCCTAAGAATAAATTTACTTCTGTTCTTTTGACTAAGGTTTCTGTTTTAGTATCTGCCATCTGTAAGCCTACAAAGGAGGCACTTTATGAGAGCCACTGCTGCCTCATAAACCTCCCTGAGAATATGGATTCCCTGATAGCATTATTCTGCCTATATCCTGGCTCTTAATTTGGAAGCAGAATTAATAGTATCTTGAACTAGCTGAGGACAGCTACGAGTCTACTCCCCATCTACCTGTCATCTCTCCGCCCACCTACCTGTACACCAACTTCCCAGCTCCTCTTTTACCCAGAACCCAGCTTTTCCATGCCTATCAGTTCCCCCCACCAGATATTTAATATTTCAATAGACCCATCAAATTCCCTTAGGCTGTGTAGTTGGTAGGTGGTACTATCAGGATTTATATCCTAATCTGTTCACAAAATGTGTGCCACTATATTAAAGAGATTTATATTAGTTATATGTTTCAAAATACATATGAAATACTTGCCAGTTTCATTTGAATGTTTATTAGATATGATCTGTCCAAACTAAGTCCTTCTAAAGTTAAACATTTCTATCTTGATATTTCTGGAATTAAATCTAGTCCTGTTTTAAGAGTTTAGAATATCTCCTAGTGCCCAATAAACTAAAGACTTCCCAATGGTGGCTTTCAGTTATTGCCATGGGGAACCTTGAGAATTGAAGGCAGTTCTTGTCTTTAGACAGAGACTCTGGAAGCATTAACTTCCTGCTCTTCTCCATGAAGTGTGAGTTATCTAAAAAAAAAAATACTTTACAACCATCATTCAGACTACACAGTATATCTTATTATTATGTGGGATAGTTGTTCACTTCCTACATTTAGCACTAGAAAACAAATCTCATTAATTTTCCCCTTTATCATCTCTCCCTTATTTTATTTTGCTTCTTTTTACCATATCTATTCTATGTCAGACATTATTTTTCCCATGGAGTGGAGAGAGAAATGGTGATTTTGCATGACATAAATAATATATTAATATTCCTCAAACACAGATCACGAGAGAGAGCGAGAGAGAGAGAGAGAACTATTAGCTGAACTCTTTCCTATTGCAAGACACACCCAGTTAGCATCAGTGATTCTCAACTGGGAGATATTGACAAATGGCTTATGGTGCCTTCTTAACTACAAATGCAACCCAGGAATTTGTATATTGAAAAAATCCTCACAGGCAGTTTTGATTTGGTTCCATCTTAAATAACATTGTCCTAAGTAATAGGAGTTGATTTCAAGTCTTTTTTTTTTTTGGTACTGTAGATTGAACTCAGGGGCACTTGACCACTGAGCCACATCCCCAGCCCTATTTTGTATTTTATGTAGAGACAGGGTCTCACTGAGTTGCTTAGTGCCTCACTGTTCCTGAGGCTGGCTTTGAACTCACAATTCTCCTGTCTCAGCCTCCCTAAGTGCTGGGATTACAGACTTGAGCCACCGCACCCAGCTGATTGCAAGTCTTTAGCTGCTCTTCCTGGGTGCATGGCATGTTGTGGTCTTGTTTTTATCTCCCTGTTTCTGTCCTTCTCCATCTTTCCTCTTTGACCCAGCCTCCCCACAGAAAGATATGGTCAATTGGGTGGTTACTGAAATACATGGTTAGGCATATGGTGATTACGTGAATGAATGACTGGCCCCAAATAGGGCGGCATTGGCTCAGGTGTGATTCTCTCTTGTGTGGTTATTTAGATGAAACTCATGGTTTTCTTCCAAGCCCCCCAAACAACACCATAGTCCACTTTTCTCAGACGATGATGGAGTAATTGAAAAGCACTTGTGTAATTGAAAAGTCTTGCAATGTCTAGGACAGGAGCTCAGGACAAATGTGTAAATGACAACAAACTGTATGAAATTGTTAACACATCCATAAGGGAAGCTAGATGATGGCTACTGAGGTACAGAGACAGGAAAAATCGGAAGAGAGAAGAGAAAATTAAAACTCCTTTTCTTACGATTTTTTTTCCACTTAACTTTTTCCCCTTTAATTTCTTTCCCAATTTTAAGAAAATTCTCCACTTCATATCCCTACCAAAGTCTCACTTTTTCTCTCCTTCCTCTGGCCTCAAGCAATTCTGGCATCCATTCATTTCCTGCATTACTTAGCAGTGAGTCCATTTCTGCCTCTTTATTTAATTAGTATTTTCCACACTCTCACTTCCAGAAGACATCTGTAAGATAAATTTTGTCTTCAGCATAAGAATGAACAAATGCAGTCCATTGACAATTGAAAAAAGAGATTACTAACTCACAAAAATTTTAAGATACTAGAAACGTGAATAAGAAACTAGAAAATCTTCACAGATTAAAAAATATAAGTGTTCTCTTCAGTTCCTATGAACTTGAATCTGAGTCTGAATTCTGACATTGGAAGAGAGGATGTATTTTAGAAGTTAATTTATTAATCCATTAAACCAAACGTAAATGTGAACCTTTCATGGATTAAACTAGATTTCAGTCATATCTATACAACGCTGTCAATTCAGTCAAGTTTCAAAGATTCAGTCTTTAATTCAGAGTGGAGCCAGTTATCTCCAACTTCAGTTGTTAATAGTACCCACAAAAAGTGTTATTTGAAAGACAAAACCTTGCAAAGAGTTCATTTGACTTGGGGTTTTCAGTCCTGGCTGCATGTTAGCATCACCTAAGGAAGCTGTAAAAATGCTTAAGCCCAGGCTCCACTGCTAAAGACTTATATTCAAATGATCTAGATGATGTCTGAGTCACTGGCACTGTTTCAAAGCTCCCCAGGTGACTGTGACTACTGCCTTACACCACACCACCTCAATTAGACTAGATTAAATTCACTTTAGGAATTATTTTCTAATGACCTAAATCTCTTAGACAGGGCAGAGGACATGCACTGGGCTGGGTAGTTAGAAGGAGAAGAAAATGAGTGAGACGGATCTGGTTGGTAAGCAAATTGCTCCCATAAGAGTGAGGGCTGGTACACAGATGTCTAGGTGGCCAAGGCAGGACTGTTGACAAGTACTGTGGGAAAGACACAAAAATAAAAAGGGGACCATTTAAGGAGACATATAAATTTAGATTGTTTCAAGTTCTAAGGCCAGGCAGCCTACTTAAGAAAGCTCTACCAATTTTTGCATAAAAACTCTCTACTTTTGTGGGGCATGGTGGCACATACCTGTAATCCCAGCGGCTCAGGAGGCTGAGGCAGGAGGATGGAGAGTTCAAAGCCAGCCTCAGCAATGGTGAGACATTAAGCAACTCAATGAGACCCTGTCTCTAAATAAAATGCAAAAACAGGGCTGGAGGAGCTGGGATTGTGGCTCAGCAGTAGAGCACTTGCCTCGAATGTGTGAGTCATTGTGTTCAATCCTCAGTACCACATAAAAATAAATAAGTAAAATAGGGATATTGTGTCCACCTACAACTAAAAAAAAAATTTTTTTAAAAAGGGCTGGAGATATGGCTCAGTGGTTGAGTGCCCCTAAGTAGTTCAATCCTTGGTACCAAAAAAAAAAAAAAAAAAAGAATTCTCTACTCTTGATACAAGTTAATATGTAGGAATGAATAAATATGTAATAAATATATATGTATAAGAATAGTATACATATATAAATATGTATGTGTATATTGTATACAGAATATATTTTCTCTTTAACTTACCTTTTTACTCTGTTAGAGACTATTAATAGATATTAATAGGTACTAAAATTTATCATTTTGTCCTTTTAGTTTTGTGTGCCATTTCAGAAATCTCAGCCTGCCCTAGGGTTATGAAGATAATTTTCTGTGTTTTCCTCTAAATGTGTTATTATTCTGTTCACTTAGAAATCTATTGGGAATTGATTTGTATTTATAATATGAAATAGGAAATTGATTCACTTTTTTCCATAGGGATAAACAATTGACACATCACTGATTAATTAAGTCCATCCATTCCATACTACCTAGGGATTTTTCTGTCATACAAGTGACCACATATGTGTGGGTCTGTGCTCTCCATTCTATTCTGTTGTTCCTTTGCCTATTTTTACACAAATATCTCACTATCATGATTTTTCACAGCTTTGTGTGATAGATCATCCTCCAGCATTTTTATTATTCAAGATTGTCTCAATTTTTCTTTGCATTTCTATTTAAATTTTAAAATCAGCATTTCATTTAACACAAACATGTGCATACACACACCTTTCTGGGATTTTTATTAAGAATTTTTTTCAATCTATAAGTCAATTTGGGGAAAAGCAACACCTTCTGCCACAGTGAAGCTTCAAACCCATGAACATAATATTTCCAACTTTTTTTTTTTGGTACTGGAGATTGAACTCAGGGCACTCAACCACTGAGCCACACCTCCAGCCCTATTTTGTGTTTTATGTAGAGACAGGGTCTCACTGAGTTGCTTAGCACCTTGCCCTTGCTGAGGCTGGCTTTGAACTCGCGATTCTCCTGTCTCAGCCTCCCTAAGTACTGGGATTACAGGCTTGCGCCACCATGCCCGGCTTATTTCCAACTTTTTAAGGTTTTATTTAATTCTCCCAAGAATGTTTTTCAGTATATATATTTTACACCACATTTATTATGTTTACTTTTAAGTGTATGATATTTTGTTGCCTTTTTAAATCATGTTGTTTTACATTTTATTTCCTGCTAGTTGATACTGGTACTTGGCAATACAATTGGTTTTTGTATATAGGTCTTGGATACAGTGACTTTGCTAAGTTCACTTAATTCTGATGGCCTGTAAATTCTGTTCTATATTTTATATGCACAATTATGTCACTTTCAGAGTGTCCTGGCATCATTTATTCATATATAATCCTCGCAAGTTTTATTTCTTTTGCTTACATGATTGTTTAGTGTTAAATAAAAGTGATGATAGCAAGACATCTTTGTCTCAGTCATGATTTCTAGGAGAAAAGCTTTCAAGAAGTCATTCTTAAATTTGATGTTTATTATAGGCTTTTGAATAAAATAAGGTGCTTTTGTACTTCTGTGAACTGAAATTATTGAGTTTTATCAAATGATGTAACTATCTCTATTGAGATGATCCTATGACTTCCAAATATTTTTCTAAAAAATTCTCTTTGGCATCATGTCGCAAAGATAAGACATAAACACTTTACAGTACTATATTTAAGGCACTTTAGAGTATGCTAGATTTATCACAAAAATGTTCTTAAATTTCAGTTGTTAAAATTTCAGTTCTGATTATATGCGTAACAAAGCAGGTGTCCCTGTTTCCTAGAAGCTTTAACCAGCCAAGTTCCTGTGTTGGGATTCTAGCTGAGATATATATTATTGCTTTGTAGGGAAGCAAGCTGCCTTAGAACCATTCATTTTGCTGAACCTTCTGCCAAACTCAACTGACAAGTATTATATTTACAATGGCTCGTTGACATCTCCTCCCTGCACGGACACTGTTGAGTGGATTGTTTTTAAAGATACAGTTAGCATCTCTGAAAGTCAGGTAATCTTGGAAACTCACATAAATGAAGTAATTTGAAGCAGTTTAAAGAGTTATTTTCTAGCTTTATTACAGAGTATCTTTTTAAAATTTTTTTATTTGTTCTAATAAGTTATACATGACAGCAGAATGCATTTGATTCAATGTACACAAACAAAGCACAACTTTTCATTTCTCTGGTTGTCCACAATGTGGAGTTTCATCATATCTGCATGCAGGCATACATATACCTAGGGTTCATGTCATTCCACCATCTTCCCTATCCTCAGGCCCCCTCCCCTCCCCACCCTCCTCTTTGCCCAAAGTTCTTCTGTTCTCCCCTTGTCCCCACCTCATTAGAGATCGGCATCCACTTATGAGAGAAAACAATTGGTCTATGGTTTTGGGGATTGGCTTACTTCACTTAGCTTGATATTCTCCAACTGCATTCAGTTACCGCAAATGCCATAAATTTATTCTGTCTTAATGCTTAGTAATATTCCATTGTGTATATATACCACAGTCTCTTTATCCATTCATCTATAGAAGGGCATCTAGGTCGGTTCCACAGTTTAGCTATTGAGCTGCTGTGAACATTATTGTGGCTGTGTCACTATAGTATGCTAAATTTAAGTCCTATTTAAAGAGCTTACTGATGCCTTTAGAATAGATATGTTAAATTATTTGATCTTCTTCTTTTCAGCTGGCTGTATTTTGTGAAGTTCTCACCATGCAACAGTCTGGTTACGTCATGTTGATGGACTACTTACAGAATAATTTCCGAGAACAACAGTACAAATTCTCTAGGCAGGTGTTTTCCTCATACACTGGAAAGGAAGAGATTCATGAAGCAGGTATGTATTGAAATAGAAGTTTTCTATAACCCTCAGATTCAGTGTAGATGGTAATTTGGGAATAATGAAAAATGTACAGGACTTAGAGTTTTAGAAATATTTTAATTAGCTTTATGACATTGGGTAAAATATTTAACTTCTCTGAATCCCAGTTACCACATCTTCAAAATGACAACCAGAAAAATTTATTGTTCCCCATATGAATAACCCCATTCTACAGATGAGAAAAACTGAACAGTTTTTCCAAAGCACACAGTAATAAATGAAAGAGCCACATGCAGCCCTACAGATTCACTTTACAAAATCTTCCTGGGCAAGAGCTGTAAGAGAGAAGTCAATAAGAAACAGAGGTGTTCAGAGCTTGGGGAGATCCTTGTGTTTTGAGTGACCAGGGGACCTTCCTCAGAGAACCACATGTGAACTCAGTACTTAACACATGATTTGGGTTTTGAAGTGCTCACTGTGTTGCTAGCTTCCAAGGAAGAACCTAGCACCCAATAGGTGTTGAAAATAAATGCGCTGAATTATTAATAAATTAAAAATGAGTCTTCCATTCAATTTCCTTCATTGGAGAAAAGAAGTTTACTTTGGTCTGACCCAGCCAAAAAAATCAATGCCAGGGATGGTAAGGACAAAGGGGCAGTCTCAAGAGTGTCCTTTATGTCTTTTGAAGCTGACACAGCAGTCAGAAATCTTCAGAAATGTCCAGAGGACACAATCAGATATATCTGCTGACATGTACTTTTCATTTATATTGAGGTTATATTTGTTCATGAAAGAAATATTTGGGGACTTAAAGTTGTTCTGAGTAGATGGTCTTCTTTGATCTCAGCTTTATGCTATATTTTTTGCCATGTAGAATATTAAAGTAATAATCAACTTCTTTTGAAGATTGGGAATTAAAACAGCATACTTGTAATGTTTTAATGTAGTATTTGTGAGGAGTATTTGTCCTTTAGCAAAAATAAATAGAGATCAAGACAACAATGATGAATGGCTGCATTTAATGTGACATTAAATTTCAAATTAAATTGCCCCAAAGTGAGGAAATTTAATTATATTTCAACCAGCAATACTAAATTCTATAATATCCTTTTGGTTAAATAACAGACCATTGTTACAAAAAGAAAATAGATTTAACCTTCTCCTTTTCCAAAATGCTATAGACTAAATAGCAAAGTAAACAAATAATATTTCTTTTTTGTCCTGTACTTTTCTCAATTATACTTTATGAAAACTCTTCAGTAGCTTCTCATTTCTTCTAGAATAAGACCCAAACTACTATTGTATGGTAGGTCCTGTTTGGTGCTTTCTAATTTTATTGCTTACCCTCCCCAACTGTCTTCCTGAAGATAGAAGAGTGCACTTTCTAAGTCTGGCTCTGGCCCAGGCACAGGACTTTACACTTGAGGATGCATCCTGCCCCTGGAGTATAAGATGTATGATGCTCAGCTGCACTTTGTGCAGTGTGCCCAGGTGTTCCCATATTCTGTGCATCCAAACTTCACCCAGATCACCCCATTATGGCATATAACTACCTGTGTGCTAGTTGGCTTCCCTCACTGAACGTTGAGCCCCAGGAAACAAATAACTAAGTCTTTTATCTTTTATTTCCATTGCTGAGCTAAGTAAAGCTCACATTCACTGAATATTCAGTGCACGCCCAAAAGAATCCATTTCCATGTAATAAAATCATATCAGATTATGCTTGATGGGTTCTTTCTGCACTACTTAATGTGTATACGTATATGTAGTTCGGAATTAATGTAGATCATCATTGTTTCACAGTTAAATGTTAAAAGCTTATAATAATAATAGCAAAAATGATAATAGCTATCATGTATTATGTGGCTTTACCAGGCAATGAAGCATAGAATATTTGATTTAAACCTCCTGTCATTCATCTAGTGACATTGGCCTCATTTTTCTCATTTCACAGTTTGGGAGCTGAGGTTAAGTGTGTTGCCTAAGGTAACACAAATGGAAAGGGACGGAGTCAGTGTTTTACCCGGGTGTCCTTGATGTTAAAGTCTCCCAAAGCTTTCTCCACCATGCTTTATATTTATAAAGGAATGTAATTTCAGCATACTTGATTTTATAATAACAACTGATGACCTGAAAGACATGAAACTTAGAACATATAGTATTGGCTTTGGAGTGCTTTGTTTATCCTAGGGTCAAATACAGGAGCAACACTTCCTAAATTATTTGGGTCTTTCGAGTTACATAAATCTGTGATGGGACCTATGAAGGATGAAAGCAATTTCCTTGAATGGAACTTGTGGGAATCAATCTTATTCCCAGAGACCACCTGTGTGTGTTGTCACAGAATTTCCTATCTCTGTGGCAACACTCTTATGGATGTCAAAGGAAGAAGAAATTATTGATCACCTGTTTGTGGCTTGGTTCCACAATAATTAAATAGTAAAGATAACTAGGGAAAAACAGCCATTCAAAATAGACTCACTCATTCAAATTGAAGTGACTTACAAAATGCAAGCTTTTTAAAAAGTAAATTTTATAATAAAAATGTACATTCATAGGCTGTTTCGGCTGGGTACCTATTCTTAAATACAACACTTGCCTAGTGTCCTCAGGAAAGTTCTGTCACACACATTTTGGCATGTTTGTATTGTGACTAAAGATTTAGACATCTCACCAAGAAACCTATGTACAATTTAGAAAACATTACTCAGAAAATGTTATTCTTTTTTATTGTATATCCTTAGGATAAGCAAAAATGCTCAAAGCCAGCACTAGTTTTTATTAATATTTTATGTCTTTAAGATTATCTGTTCTTATTCTAAAATTAGGTAACACAGATCTGTCTCTCTTGCAGTTTCTGTTGCTGGATCGTAGAGCACTGGCGCTCAGATCTTTCTGATCTTGATCTTTGGTCAATCTCCCTTGCAGATTCTCGGCTGCTATCCTTGTCCTACCCCAGTCTTCACAGCTTTTTAAGATGGAAGAATTAGCTTGACTAGCTCCTCAAAACTTGCTTATTCATTCCCATCCCAGTGAGCTCAGCAATCAGAGGTCCCTATACTTAACAAGACATGCCCTCCAAGAGAGAGGGGCCAAAAGTTGTAAAGAGTACCTTTTTAAGAAATCTGGTACACAGATTTGTATGCTCATTTACAATTGTAAATGTCTTTGTAAAAATATGTGATTTTGAGGTTGCAATGACATCTGCCTATTAGAAAACTCAGGCTATGTCAGTTGCATGCATCTTAGCTGTGTAGGTAAATATTCAGTGAATTCTCATTTTGATTTAATGTGAGCCATTGTCCAAAATATTGACTCACATGTGGCAACTCATCACAAGGCCATCCCTGTTCCCCATCTCCGAAAGTCATCCTTTCTGCTGCACCATGACAGTCTCTTCCTGCTGTTATATGCACCCCCTCCTGTTTTCCCTTACCTTGCTTCAGAGGTATTTATGTAACTGTCTTTGTTTCTTTGTGGATCTCTGCCCGACAGATCTCAGTATTACCTATAGCACCTGATAAGTACCTGTCTGATAGTAAGATTCCTCGGACCTGTAGAGTAAGTAGGAGCAAATGGGTGAATTAAAAAATTGGCCGAGACTTACTTATTAGCCTTTGAGGATATGAAGAGCATGTGTGTGTTGGTGGCAACAACCACAGGAGGGATGAATGGCCTTAGACATGCAGACAGATCAGAACCAAGATCTTTGTTGGGTGCATTTTAAATAATTAAAAACTGTCAAAGGCTTCAGAAGAATGTGGTACAGCTACAATTCATATTCACAATTAAAGATGGTTCCAGGGAAAGAAAGATTCTAATTTTAAAAACATAGTGTCCATGCCATAACAAAATGAAGAAGTAGTTTCCTAGTGGCTGAGAAAAAAGAAATAGTTTAATAATTCACTTTCTTCATTTGAACTCCCTGAATATTCAGTTAAAATTATTGTTTTATCTAATAATAATGAACATTCAGCATATCAAGATTATTACATAGTAATTTTTGCCAATTCCCATGAATAACACTCTGCATTTACTGAAATCATAATAAAAAGTGAACTACTGTTCATTTGCAGCAGAAAAGAGAGAGTTGTGAATCTGTAGAATTTTTGAGCTGTTGTTCACAAACTGGAGCAAGTCTTGCTTTTTCAACCATGAGTATTTGCATTTAATAAACATTTCTTATTACTTGCTTTGGGCACATTCCTGTGATGGTTCTTTTATTAATGAATACAGCATCTCCTTTCTGTTTTAGACCTGAGTTTGATAATAAGAATTGAAGATTGAATTTATGTTCAGGATTTAATCTTTACTATATTTAATTGGAAAATAAGTTTTTATTACATGATGAAAAGATAGAAAACATAGATAAGCCCACATTAGAAAATAAAAATTCCCTATAATATCACTACTCAGAAAGAGCCACCATGAGGATTTTGGTGCATATTCTTCCAAATTTTTCTCTTAAATTAAAAATATATCTCACAAAACTGAGACTGTTCATGTCTGTTTATTGATATTTTACATAGTTAATTAAATATATCTTTAATTTGGCATTTTAATTCTTATGTGCTATCCCACCGTATGGTTAAAATCTATGAAACCAGTCCTCTGTTTTGGACATTCAAGTTATATTTATATTTTTTTTAATTACAAATATCTAACATCCTCATTTTGACCAAGAGAGAAATAAGAGCCAGCATGAAAATTGTCAGAATCTTGCTCTTCATAAACATATTTTGTAAAAATTGAATTTTGCAATATATGTTGCAAATCACTAAAAAACCATGTGAGCTCTGTACTTGCACATACCCCTGTGAGGTCAGAGATGAGCCCCTTGTCCATTTTTGCATTCACAATGGACACTCAATAAATGGCTTGGTGGTAAGATGCTTGCCTAGCATGCGTGAGGCACTGGGTTCAATTCTCAGCACCACATATAAATAAATAATATAAAGGTCCGTCAACAACTTAAAACTAAATAAATAAATAAATGTTTGTAAATAAATACACATTTCACCAGAATTTTGATCTTCTACATTTACATTTTTCTGTAAAGCTACTAGTTATTAACAAGGCAGTTTTTAGCATCATGGAATTTAATAGAACCTCTGGTTCTATTAAAGGAGTTATTAAATTTGTCCTTTAAGTAATATGTACTATGTGTGAATATCAATGTGAACATAGTAAAACTGTAAAGTAGGTGAAGTACTTTATCCCTTACCCTGCAGCCCCAGATGTCTACATGCTACCCTCTTAATGCTCCCACTCTAAAAGCAGGGTGAAATGTAGTGGGAAAAAAGCTTAGGCTTTTAAATCTCAGTCAACATTTGCTTTCCAAACCCCAGCACCACTACTTATTGATTGTATAAAAATTGTTGAGTTACTTAATCTCGCCAATCCTTTTACTTTACTTTTTATAATGGGCAAAAATTAAAGATAGTCCCCTTGTAGGGTTGCCATGAGGCTTGAGTGAGCTGGAGTTTGCAGAGCAGTCCAGTGTCTTGGATGTGATGTGCACTTGACTGAGAACTAGTACTAGTGTCATGTGGAAGTATGGGTGAAGAGGCAAGAGATCAGAATGACTATGGAATGCTGATCAAATCTTCTATGTTCCAGGCATTCTAAAATAACTTGCTGAATAGAATTATAGTGTACTTCAAATCTCGTTTGCAAGCACTATATTTAATGCGAAATGTTTTTTTTTAAAATGATAAAATGTAAAATGTTTTTCAAGGCATAGAAGCATGATGGGGATTTCTTTGCAGTGTAAGTATGTGAATTATGAGAAATTTTCTACCATTTCCTGATAAAGGTCATGATGAATTATACATTAGTAGATGAACCTTCTTGAAGGTCAGCAGTTGTGAATAGCCGTTGTTAAGATCACATGTACCATAAACACTATACTTTAATTATAATCAGAAAAGTAAAATGAAGATTATTTGTTCCTTAAATTGTGCATTACAAATTGAGCTGTTGAGGAAGTTACCCTGTGTCCCTGGAGAAGATTGTGAAGTAGTAGAATTTGAAAGACTTTTTCGGCCTTTTATCTAAAAGGAATGATGTAGCCATTCAGAACAAGGATAGAACTTCCCTAATTTATTTAACATTTGAATCAATGTTTACATTAGCTTTATTAAAATCCGACACTCATCCCCAACCCCCCGCCCCCTGCCCAGAGAAGAAATCTCAACTATGTGGCTATCTTTTAGGTCTATAGTCCTTAAGCTTCTCTCATGGTAGTTATCAATGTACCTGCAAGGATATTTTTAAAATAAGGCTCATAAACCTCAAATAAAGATGTGGTAGATTTCCAAGTGTCCATTCATATAGTAGTATTGTCATGAAATATATTAAACTATACAGAATATTATATTAATGGGAAATAGGTGAGTTGAACCTAGAACAGTCTCAGGTAATTATGACATTTTTCTCTGCTGCTCCCCGAGAATCACTGCCCTGTTTTTTCCTATCCACCTGCATTTTTAGTCATAATACATGGAACTCAGACTGCACCTTTTCCTTCAGAGCAGATTGTGTTTCTTCCAAGGCAGGCAGGGGAGCAAGGGAGGCAAAGGGAACTCAGGATCTCCTTGCCATCTGCCCCAGCTTTCTTGATAAACAAAGAGATATGTCTCGTCACTGCCAAGGAATGCAGATGTATTTCTCCTCTCTTTTCTTTCTTTTTTCTCCATGTTTTCATTTTTCTCATGACACTTGGAGCTTTGTTTTTAATCTTTTGGTACTTTTCCCACAAGTCATGTACATTCCTATGTACTAGGTGTTCTTTTTTGATATAAGTAATAAGAGGATAAATGATAAACCACAGCTCTTTATGCCAGCTTAAAGTTGGTGAAGCTTTACAACCCTGAGTGGAAAGTAAGTATGATTTTGACAGACACAACGTAATTTTGTCTAAGTAGCAGAGTTATTGTTTTTACAAGTTTATTGTGCATTCCTTTATGAATGGAATACAGAAGTTAGACATTAAAGACACATTACATCTTAGTACTTAATAGATTTAAGGGTTAGAAAGCTATTATAGGACTGAGTTTCTTAAAGGGAAGGATAGCACCTTCTGCATCTGTGTATCAAGAGTGCTTGGCACCAAATAAATACTGCCTAGAACCCAGCTGTAGAGGGTGCAATTCAAAAATGTTCTTAAACCAGGGCATTGATAGCTCCTTAGTAAAGGAGACTTTCTGGGGAGGATCCTGTGCATTTGTATGGTTCTGAAGCACTTCCTTGAACTCTGTACTATACATGGGCCCTCGGATGTGCCAGAGCCTAGCTCACAGCCAAAAGCCTGCAGGAACCAGGCTCTGCTCCCTGGCCAGTGTTCCCTAGAAAGGAGTAACTGTGACCCAGATCACACATAGCTAGTGGAAGGACTCAGGATACAAGATATGTCCTGAGGAAAGTATGAGACCTCAGCAGAATTCCCAATGCCCCATTACAAAGGAAAGTATATTCTGTTATTATTCTGTTTTGTGGTGGCTTGTGTTTGATGTCTAACTCCATATTGATCTGGAAATCCCTTCTTGATTTACAATCCAGAGTATAGATATTTTATATAGAGTATATATTCCTCTAATAAGATAAATATTGGGAAAACCTGGAAATTTTACTGCATATGACTCACTTCTCCCATGGTCACTGCCCAGCTTGATGTGTGAAAGCCAAGTAGGACATGTGATGAACCAGATCTTGATTTAAAAGATCAAGTCCTAACTTGTAGAAGGACAATCATTTGGCAAGATCATTGACTACAGACAGAAGAGGCCTTTAAACTTGAACACATTCTAAAGTACTTACAGTCTTTCCTCCATAAAATTCTGTATTTAACTAAGTAAACAAGAAGAAGCAGATTTATTATATATTACTAAACTGCTGGAAAAAGGAATGCTTTTAAAATACGAGTTCAGACTATTTTAAAAAACTAATTCCTAAAGATTTACAAGAAAGAATGCAAAGGGATGAAAACTGGCAAAGAAAATAAAACTTCTTTTTGGAGTCTTACTTTATATTAATACTGATTTATACTATTTGAAGCATCTTCTTATTGCTGCTATTAAGGCAAGATAAACATAGACATTTAGCCCAAGAAGTTTGTACTGTTTAGAAAGTGTTTTTGGAGCATTTTATAACTAATACTTTTCCCTTTTCCTTAAGAATTTTTTATGTGTTGTGTGCATGCATGAAATTAATTAATTTTAAACTGATTTCATCTTGAAGAGTATAATTCACTTCAAATCATTCACACTTTCTTTAAAAAATGGAATCAGGGGCTGCAGCTGTAGCTCAGTGATAGAGCGCTTGCCTCGCAGGCAGTGATAGAGCGCTTGCCTCGCAGGCGTGAGTCACTGGATTCAATCCTCAGCACCACATAAAAATAAACAAATAAAATAAAGATATTGTGTCTATCTACAACTAAAAAAATTTTTTTTAAAATGGGATCAATTTAACAAAATCTACAAATTATATTGTGCAGAATCACTTTCTACATCCTAAAAATGGACTTGGCGTTCATTAGAAGCAGAAGTGAAACAATCCTGTTTTCCCAGTGCTAGTTTATGTGAACAGCTCATGTTGACGTTCTGGTGGTCTTCTGCCATCTGGTGGACATTAATAGAAGTGTCACAAAGTAGCATAACATGATGCTTGTTGTCTAAACCTAAAATAGAATACATTTCTTAGTCCCAATTCATATTTTTGACAATGAAAGAATCGTCCTCTTATTATGTCCTCTTATTCCCAACAGATCACTTCTTTTTAAGCCCTTCCTAAACAACCACAACGAAATAGTATAAAAGTTTCCAATGAAAAATCGTTTCTAACTCATAGTTATCCATTTAAAGTATATGTTCATGTTTTTATGAATCATTCATATTCTATTGCGATTATAGAGTACATATGTTGTAATTGCAAATACTAAATAATGCATATAAAATGTTTCAATGTAAATAGCCAATTGTTAGTTGTGGGTGCCCTCCTGTGTTCATGAGACAAACTGCAGACTGAAAAGACGTCACATTCAGATGCAGTAGCTGGCATATTTTCATTGAGAGTCGCCCTTTGGTATGCCTGATGATTAATAGGCCTAAGTCAACTGCACACTCCCATCTAGTGGCTTTATAACTTCAGGTATCACCTGACAACAACGAAGGGATTCTGTGAGCTTGTTAACTAATCTTTGTCCTGAGAGATCTTTCTTTTTCTGTTTTACAAATCTATCTAGCTATGAAGGGATTGCATTTATTACTTTGCTTCATTAGCAAAGCATGCTAAAATTTTGTAATTTTTATCTTCCATATTATTCTAGTCACATTATAAATGCATTTTAGAAAGACAAATCTTTGAATTCCTGGAAATTATTTGCTTAATCTTAAGCTAAGTTATTAAGGAAAAAAAAACACTAAGAACATGTGCAAATAAAGCAATTGTCATGGTAAAACAAAACAGGCAGTTGAAGATGACAGAGAATCGTTTTTGCGGAGATAACAGTATGCATCCTAGAGAAGGTAGCATTTGGTCAAGACCTTTCCTGAATTGAAAGGTAGAATCAAACAGAGAGACAGCAGGGAAGGAAAAAACATTTTTGCTGTGGTTTGGTTGCCTTGAACCCATGCAGGAGTTTAATCCCTAGAGTCTTATGAAAAGGGTGAATGACTATGGTATTTGAAAGTAGGGCCTTTGGGAGGTGATTAGATTAGGCCAGAGGGCCCCATGATTGAATCTTGGTGCTTTATAGAATAGTGAGGCGAACAACACAGACCCAAAGATACATATGTACACCCACCATGACGTGATGTAGCCAAGGGGGCCCTCAACTTACCCTGCACCTTGCTGTTTGAATTCCCAGCCTCAGAACTGTGAGCCAAAGCTTCCTCTCTTTATAAAATAGCCTTCCTTAGATATTTTGTTGCAATAATGAAAAACTTACTGATACAATTTTTAAAAAGAATAATACTGGGCACTGCTGGCAAGACCTCAACTGTATTCCAAGCACTCCAAATGTCTACTTATTCTTTAAGGTTTGGTTCAGGTGTCATTTTCTCTATAAAGCTTTTTTGTATCGTACTCAGCTATAGGCAACATTAATCAATCCTTTGATTCCATTTTAGCTTTTACATATACTTGTGATATATCATTCATGTTTGATTATAATTAGTCTTCTTGCTTTATGTTTCCTCCAGGCTCCTTGAGGGCAGAGACTATTTTATTTTTATTTGATCCCATTTATTCAAGTATTTATTGAGTGTCCACTACTGAGTATCACCATACTAATGGTGGAAAGATGGTGGAGTTCAATGAACACATTGCCTCTGAACTAACAAACTTATTTTCAGTAGAAAAGGTAAATTAATAAAGAAGGAATTACAAAGTGAAAAAAAATAAAATAACTTTCCTTATTTTGTTGCAATAATGAAAAACCAACTGATACAAATTTTAAGCATAAGCAAAAGTTTCATGATGCTGAAGTATTACTTTATGCCTTATATTGAAATAATATACAACAAAAAATGTTGTTAATGTTTTACTTATTATATTAGATTCCTAGAGGCCAACAGTTGTACCAATAACTATTACTTATTTTTTCCTCTGAAGTTTGTAGTTCAGAACCAGAAAATGTGCAGGCTGACCCAGAAAATTATACCAGCCTTCTTGTTACATGGGAAAGACCTCGAGTTGTTTATGATACCATGATTGAGAAGTTTGCAGTTCTGTACCAGCAGTTGGAGGGAGAAGACCAAACCAAGCATGAATTTTTGACAGATGGCTATCAAGATTTGGTAACTATAAGATTGATTATTTTCATGTGTGACAATATTATAGATTAATTTCCAACTTAATCTACAAGCAATTTACAGATGCTTGTGTATTGTTACCCTTGATTGCTTTTGACTTTGTGTGAAGGTCTTCCAGGGAAACAGAAGCTACACTAAATTGTGCCAAAATTACAACAAATTACAGGAACACCATGACTTTGCACACAACCTTCTGAGAGTAGCCATATCCATGCAGAAGTCTTACTAAATGGAGACCATTTAAGTGTGCCCTCTCTCTACAAGTAAAAGGACTTAGAAAACTGTTAACTACCCCACTGAGACCTCACAGGTCTTGCTAGAATTGGGCTTGGAATCTCAATGACCTGTATGTCATGTATCATTTCCTCCATCACACTGTCCCAGCACAGGAAAAATAGAGCAGGGACTCTATTTTTCTAAATCTGTAGTGCTCATTGCTTTTGCTAAAAAGAAATAGTGGAAATAATTTATAATTGCCCCACTCAGAAGTTCTTTTCTCTACATCAGATTTTTATGTAACATGTGAAGTGCTGATTAAGTCAGAACTTAGGGATATATCAAGATAGGTAATTCTACTAGAAGATAACACTCTGCTACCTCCATCATGCACACTAATTGAAGAAAATAAAGTACAGATTCCTTATGTGGCCTGAGCATCTCTGTATTAAATGTTGCTTCCATAAGGAAGTGTTGGCCATAAATTGGGGCAGGTTCACAACCCTTGTCTGTATGTGATTAGAAAGCTGCCACTGCAGGAGAAAGGACACTGGACTCCACATGCAGGCAGCTAGAGCCCTGCAAATCGTGGGAGTCTGAATTTACACACAGTTGTTATTGTTATTGTGTTTAATAGCATATGGACAAAGTAGAGAGAATTTAACAATATTTTAGTTCAGCTGTCCAGAATGCAGAGATACTCAAATGTGGAAAATTGTGGAATTTATGAGTAAATATTTTTATTTCATAATTCTATGAACAAGATAATAGTTCTTTTATTGCCTTGTGTGTATATATGTGTACATATATTTACACATATGTTTACATAGAGAGTCAGAATAAAGAGATACCTTAGTTTTTCATTATATTTTTCACATTTTTCTTTATTTGCAAATATTACATATTTCTCTAAAATTAATTTTTAGTTTACGGTTCTCATTAATGAATTTGGTTTCATTTCATGAAACTTTCTAAAACTAAACCTGAAAATTAAAAAGCTAAAAAATGCCTGGCTTCCCAATATCTTCATAATTCACAAATATCACAAGGTCAACTTAATAGCATTGCATAAGCTTTTTTTTTATTATTTGGTTGATGAAATCTATTTTCTGTTAAAATGAGAAAAAGTTTTCTGGGATAACTATCTAGAATGTGATTCATCTGAGAATAGCACATTTGGATAATTATTAACATTTTTCTTTCAGGGTGCTATTCTCAATAATTTACTACCCAACATAAGTTATGTCCTTCAAATAGTAGCCATATGCACTAATGGCTTATATGGAAAATACAGTGACCAACTAATAGTCGACATGCCTGCTAATGATGCTGGTAAGTGCTGCTCTGATAAACTTTTATGTATTCTAAATAAAAATGAGGCTGCTTCAATTACTGGATACATTGGTGCTTTCTTCTCATTTCATATTTTGGCCAAAAGGCAAAATCTTGTACAAGACACTCAGTAAACAGATTCTTAATATTGAGATTTTCCATTTGTGAAATAACAACAAGCTTACTTATAATGTTTGTAATTGTCATCAAATGCAAATTGCTCTGTGAATATTTAAACTTTTATTTTGGAAAATTAAGAACTGTGTTTCATTAGTGTTTATTTCCTTTTTCAGCTCCCAAAGTACTTTGTAGTAAGTAAGTGCATGATCCTAAGATTATGTGAGGCATTTTGAAACATCTGTATAAAGCACCTCAATGGTTTATCTTAGACTTTTTTATCTATGGTTTATAATTTGGTCAAGGGGTGCTTTTCTCTTAGTTAATTTGCCCCTACTCTTTCACCAATACAAAAAAAATTGTTTCTGATTGTGTTTTATTTGCATGCATCTTTTCTAAGTATTATGAGGAATTCTTTTGATCTCAAAGCATATGCAATAACTGAATCAAGAGATGGCTATCATAATTTGAACATTTAAAAATTTACATAATTAGTTTTCCTTTTGTCAGTGTAAGCAGTTTTCAAGTCATAGAATTGAAGTGTGTACATATGTGTTTAATACGTATATACGTATGTACACATTCATATATATGCATAAGTGGAAAGATTCTCTGGTCATCCCTATCATAAGGCTACTCATTAAAATGTTTACAAGGTATCATGTAAACAAATAGTTACAAATTTTATTAATGGTACCATATTTCAGTTTTATGTACAGAAGGAAAGTTGATATGCACTGCTTTGGCTTTGCTGTCAAAATGCTGTAGCAGGGACTTTAATCCAACATGAGCTTAAGTAAAATACATGATCATCATTCACCTTGCCAGAATTGTTCTAACTCCTTGTCTTTTCAAGTTGGAGAATATGTACAAGGGCATTAAATGTTATAATAGGCATTTTTCCAAACCACAGACTGCAGAACTAGCCACCATATTTCTTGTTGATATTGATAGCTAATGATTATTATGATGGCAATATAATGTTTATGATGGCCTGCTCATGAGCTGGACATAACCATCTTTCCTATTGCCTTTATTTTGCATTTTTTTTCAAAATCGGGTTAGTTTTAAATGGAAGGTAAGCTCTAAATTTTATAAAAGGTGAGTGTCAAAGTAACTGACTGTTGTTTAACTCTACCATATCATGCCACCACATTGAATGACAACAATACCTGAAGTCCCCCATGTTGATCCACCCATAAACTATATAATTAGCATCACAACATTTACTATGATAGCCAATACTATATGTGAATAGGTGAAAATACAGCATATGAAATCTCTTCTACCCTTATTTGCACATTTTAGTATGAATTCTCTTGAAGATATTCATCTCATTTAACTATGTTGGGTTCATTATGCTTTTCTAGTTTCTGTACATAAAACAATTTCCTGGGAATTTCTAAAAATTAATTAATTTAGACTAGTTATACTTATTTACTCTAGACACTATGCTAGAATTTTCAACTGTGTGAATATTTTTGTTCTTTTTTATTTTGAAAAGCTTATTGCATATGAAAAAATAGATCAAATGTATATTTCCTACAGAAGTAATTTCTGAGTGAATTGTTTTGACTAAGTCTATGTTGGCACAAAGAGTAACACTGTTGTATCATTTGTAGTATTTTCACTCTGTACAAATAAAAATATTATAACTTAATTTCTATTTATTCAAAGGATGGAGACACTAATGAACATTGTTATAATGAGATGCTAGCTTGGACATACCATTTGATCTCCGTGGTTGCATTATTTCCCTTAAAGCAGTTTTTACAGTAATTATGATTTAGTAAATGATGTTATTTGATGTGATGTTTTGAAATTATATGCCTCTTAAAAGCCCAGGCTTACAAACTTGCACAGACTATTCCCTAACTACTCCTATCAAAAAATCCTCATTAGTTATTCCACTTGACCCAAAGTCTGAGATTTCTCTATTCTTAATAAAGAATATATTAGTTCTCTTAGAATTTATTCTTTCTGATGTTTATGGCTGTAATAGCATCTTAATCCAGATATTTATAAGTCAGTATGGAAACTAGATCACCTTAAATACTGTTTCTGTGGTAGACATCACAGTAAACAGTAAAAGTCTTGACAGCAAGCTGGGCGCAGTGGCGCATGCCTGTAATCCCAGTGGCTTGGGAGGCTTAGGCAGGAGGATCGCGAGTTCAAAGCCAGCCTCAGCAAAAGCAAGGTGCTAAGCAACTCAGTGAGACTTTGTCTCTAAATAAAAATACAAAATAGGGCTGGGGAAGTGGCTCAGTGGTCGAGTGCCCCTGAGTTCAATCCCTGGTATCCCCCAGCACCATCCCCCAACATAAAAGTTTTGACAGCAGTACTACCTTCTGGTTGGGTAAAACAGATTTGGCCCCTACAAGATTAGTGAATTTTATAAATATATGTATGTGGCTAAGTTTCACATAGAAACTTGTGAGTGCTGATTATTTCATAGCTTTTATTAGTACTATTGCATTCTAGTAATCATTATGTTCCATTACATTGGTAATATTATATCTTATTGAATTATTCTGTTATTTTTTGTTTGTTTTCTAAATCTGTAGTGCTCATTGCTTTTGCTAAAAAGAAATGGTGGAAATAATTTATAACTGCTCTCATTCTTTCATAGAGTTCAAATATTTTAAACAGTATCTTTGAAGAAAACAGTATCTTTGAAGGAAAACTCAGTTTTCAAAATTGTGCTAATATGATTTCAAAATTTGCTAATATGATTAAATCATGCACTTAAATAGTTAATTGGATTACTTTATTGTTGGTACATCTTAATTATATTTGTTACTGTGTACAACAGTATCACCATAAACAAACATCCAATATTATTCCAAATTACTATTCTAAAATAAATGTATAAATTTATGTTCAGAAACTAATTTAAATTTTTCAACAAACTCTTTTAATATTGAGATGACATGTATATTCTTTTGAAAAAAATTTTAGAAAATTACACTTATGAATGAGTAATTCATAAAATATATTTATTTCATTGTAACTAAGATAATTATGTTAATTTCTCTTCTATAATGTAGAATGTAGATTATTTATTTACAGAGAACATTACTTACATTACTTAAATAGATGTTCTGGAGCTTTGATAACTATATGAGTTCCATTTAAATGCATGATGAAATTAAAACAATATTTTTCCCTGTTACTGTGTGTTTTTCAGTTGTATACAGTTGTCTTGTTAAATCACTATACATCTGTCCTTATTCTACCTGCATCATCCTATGATATAGATATTTTTATGTAATGATATTTAAAATCATAGTTTGAAGCAATTGCAGTTCACATTGCTTTTACTTTTTTCACTGTGAAACTTGGCTTACTGACAAATAATTAAATAAGCTTTGCTTGTCAACATATGTCAATGTTGCTTTTTTGTGTCATGTCATATTAATGTTTCTTAGTGAACTACTTTTAAAAGAAAATAACATTATATGTGCCTTAAAGGAACTCTGAATAAGTCAACATCTTTTGGTCAGTTATTGCCCAATTATGAATTTTAAGTGTTTACTGGGGGGAGAAAAAATACCACCACCACCAACAAAAAACAGGCATGGATGGTCTTCACTATCAGACTTTTTTCTTTTTTAACCTTCAGGAAGGTTTTGCTGAAGTGAAAATATTCTGTAAAACAGCATCATTTTTAAACTCTATGATATTCTGAGGCGGAACAATGATTACTGAAATATCAGTTATCATTTGTGAGGAAACTGCAGGAGAGGGGAAGCCCAACATGAGACTGGCTACCAATTGTCAAGGCCAGGCCTTGGGTCTAGGATCTAGTGTCTTGAACTCAGTGAGACCCTGTTTCTAAATCAAAATACAAAACAGGGCTGGGGATGTGGCTCAGTTGTCAAGTGCCCCTGAGTTCAATCCAGAACTATGATTTCACAACAGTCTTTCAAATTTATTTTATTTCAACATTATTCTGAAGAAGCTCAACAAAAGACTACTGGATCTGGGGAGTGGAAGTATTGAAGAGTTCCTAGGAGACCTCAGAATTGCAGTATGTTCAAATGAGGATCAAATGATCTGAGTCCAGATGGAAACCAGATTGAAGATCCTTCAAAGTTAGGTTATACTTACCACTACAAAGTCACCTGCCATTGGGGTAATCACTCATGAGAGTGTTGTGGAACCAAGAAGGTCTCAGAGGGTTGTTTATGCCTAAATATGCAGACTTGTGTTAGTCAACTTTCCATTGTTGTGACTAAAGTGAGGAGGAAAGGTTATTTTGGTTCATGGTTTCAGAGGTTCTAATTCACAGTGAGCCGGCTCCATTGCTTTGAGGCCTGAAGTGATGCAGAACATCAAAGCAGAAGGACATGGTGGAGAAAAGGTGCTCAGCTCATGGCAGCAAGGAAGCAGAAAGAGAGAGGCTGGAAGAAGACAAACTCTTCCAGGACAGGCCTCCAGTGACCCACCTCCTAGGAGCTATCAAGGGATTCATCCCCTGATAATGTCAGCTCTCAGCTCTCAAGATCCGATCATTTACTAAAAGCTCCACCTCTGTATACATGAGACTTTGAGGGACATTCCAGATCAAATCTGTAACAAGCCCCAAAGCCTAAAAAAGTCCAAAGGAAATTTCTTAATCCCTAATTGAAGTAAGAAGCAAATTGAATGATAGCCGAAGTCCCTGGGACTCTTTAGGGGATGTAAGTGGATTAAAATCCTGCATTTTAATTTGTAGAAACCAAAGTCCATATACTTACTTATGCTATAGTAAAAGGATAAAAATGGGTCAAATGCAATACACTGTGAGACTATTGAAAGAAAAGAAAATTAGCTATCAATGTGATAATTAAACATACATCACTCTGACCCTGCAATTAAAGAAGGAAATTACCTTTGCCTATTAAAAATATGTAATCAAGTGAAGTCAGACCATGTTTTAAAATTTTAAAATTTTAAAACATCCTATGCATGCTAAAGGAATGGAAAATTACTGAGATTATTTTATGCAACCTCTTAGAGAAAAATCTATAATATATGTATCACTAACAAGTATTTAACTATGGTTTGTTCTTACTAGCATTAAAATATTTCAAAGGTACATGAAAAGTGTCTCAGTTTGAAGTAGTTTTGATAAAATTAGGTATGTCTTGTGTACTGAATTTGGACATGTTTACATGCATGAACTTCTCTAGTTGTAGCTTTTAGAAAATAATACTGAAAATTATTTCTATCACAGCTGAGTTGCATCTTATTGTTAAATTCACATCTGTTTATTTTCTTTTTTAAAATTTGCTTTTTGTTTTTTAATACTTTATTTTTATTTATTTATTATTTTTATGTGGTGCTGAGGATCAAACCCAGTGCCTCACCCATGCTAGGTGAGTGCTCTACCGCTGAGCCACAATCCCAGCCCATTTATTTTCTTTAAGGTTACAAAGATTGAAATCATTTCAGTTTGGGAACATTAGGAATATGGATCATGAACCCATTAGATAAATTAAATAGAAAGAAGACCAATGGTATAGAGGAAGGAGAATAGGGGAATGGAAGAGGAGAGGGGAAAAGGAGGCACTGGGGACTGAAATGGAGTAAATTAAATTCAGAGCATGTATGATTATGTCAAAATGAACCCAGCTGATTATGTGTAACTCTAATGTGTTAATAAAACCACAAGGAAAGAATGAAGAGTCTGAAAAATATAGGGTGGGTAAAGGATTTTATAAGGGCAAATATAGAAAAAGGAAAAGCCGGGTGCGGTGTAATCCCAGCACTTAGGGAGGCTGAGACAGGAGAATTGTGAGTTCAAAGCCAGCCTCAGCAATGGCGAGGCGCTAAGCAACTCAGTGAGACCCTGTCTCTACATAAAACACAAAATAGGGCTGGGGATGTGGCTCAGTGGTCGAGTACCCCTGAGTTCAATCCCCAGTACCAAAAAAAGAAAAAGGAAAACACTAATATTCCAAATAAAAAAGTTTCCAAACTCTTTCTTGGTTAGTTGAACAAGCAAAAAATGAGAATTATAATTGAATATGCAATGATTGTCAAGCTAATATGTTCACTTTTGTAGCACAGAAAGTTATTCAGGGTAAGTTTAAAATAATTAAATCATCAAGCACATTAACTTTACCTAAATCTTGGGTAAAATAATTAAATCATCAAGCACATTAACTTTACCTAAATCTTTGATTCACTTACAGATTTTACTTGAATTCTCTCCTAAATATAATTCATGCATAGAACTATATTTTGACCTTTATTTTTCCTAATATCTAGAAATTTTCTGATAAAAAGGAACTCGGAAAAGTCTGTATTGGAAAACTAGCCTGGTTATGAGAAATATTTAATGTTTGTTCAATTTTGCTTTGAAATATTGGCAGATATGCATTTCCTTTGAGGACAGGTAGTCAAATCAGAACATAAGCAGTACTGAGAGAGTGCAGAGCATAAACTTTGGAGGTGATGTGATACTCAACGAAAGTGTATGTGTAAGAAGAGCATCATTATGATAATCCTCAAGCCTTCACAGTTTCTCTGGTTACTATCTTCCTAATGACCCAGGCAGCTCGATAAAAACTTCAGAATTTTTTTCTGAATCCTAGTAATTTGGTAGCATGGCTATATTTCTTATTGGAGAGAGAGAACCAGCTCTTAGTCTTTCCTAACATTTGCTGACAGATCTTCTTTTAGCTGAGAGATTCATATGCTAGGAATATGTTGATTCTGGTTGGTTGGGAAAAACAGACTTAAGTGGAACCAGTTATTGAAATCTTTACATACACAACACTGAGTTTCCTGGAGAAAAGGTACTATAAGCTTCATGCTGCCAACGTAGGTGGCAAACACTGTCCATTTTACCTGGTACAGCACACTGTGAACTAAAAAAGCATGAGTTGAAATTGAGGAGTGAAAAATAATTATTTAACTGTCAGAAGAACTTAAAAGGAAAAAGAAGCCAAATAAGAAAACAAATCCTGCCAACTCTCCAGAAAATCCCTGGCATTTTCCCAACTGCTTTTATCAGCCCTGCTAAAGACAAAAGTAGCTGCACTGATGAAAAGTTTCTTGAATTTCTTTGCACTTAGTTATATCAGTCTCATTGTCCTCTATTTCCATAAGTCTTGGGGTAATAGTGCAAGAGAAAGATCAAGGTTTTGAATCTAGTTACATATAAGTTTATGTAGGATTATATTATATAATGTTCAGTAGTGTTGAAAACTGAAATTTGAAATTCATATTCATTTTGAAAGGTTTTGTACTTTCAAAACTAACTTCAGTTTTTTTGTTTATTTCCCCCTTTTCATCCACAAGGCCAAAATAATTTAAGAATTTTAATGACTGTTTTTAATTTTGTAGAATTTGACCTTTTTCCTGAATTAATTGGAACTGAAGAAATAATCAAGGTATCGTAGCTATTTTATGTTCAAATACTTTAATATTAGAGTTGATTTTGAATTGTTATTTAGATACTGTTGCATTAATAGAATTTAATGTTACATTGTTCATTGTTTGCTGAGTTAGTGGCTAAGCTTTATAATCATGTAATTGGTATACATGATTCTTTCATGAAAAAAATTAAATGCTTTGATTAATTTAATACCAAAACAGAGGAAATTTTCGATGAAAATGAACAATGAACTTTAAAAACAATTACAGATGTGACATATAGCTATAAATTAGAAACTTTTAGTGCTCAAATTTATCTAAAATTCTAAAAGAATATTTTATTAGTTCTTGATATTGATAGTTTATTTGTAAATAACAACCAATGATCGGCAAAATCATAATAAATATGAACCAAAATATAAATTGTATATATATTTTGCCCATTTAATTAGATTATTTGTATTCAGATTTTTTAGTAATTGTTCATAGCACAATGTCCTCCAAGTAAATATGGTTATTTGACAATACCTGCAAATTTTAATGCTATCATGATTGTACAATGAGAGAAAACGATTGTTCAATGAATACATTATTTCATCCTAAGCCCAAATGTGCTGTTCATAACTGAAACTATATGTTCAATCCAGATGCGACTGTTGATGACATTATGAATGTGTACAAATATACATATTTTTTAGGAGCTGATAAAGTGTGACAGCTAATGCTATTATATAATGTTTCCAATTATTTGCAATTAGGTTGTGTTTTCACAGGTGTAATTACCTCAATAATTTATGTATCTTATAGACATTCTCTTACAAGAGATTGTTTTACCAAACAACCAGTCCACCTTCCAATAAGAGTTTTCAAAATTCAGCTAAGATATCTTGTGTATGTGGTATATGCCTGTGTAGAGGCGTGTGGATATGTATGTGCCTAGAATGATCAATAGAATCAAGCCAAACAAGGAAAAAGTAAATTATTTTCATGTTGTGTTAATTCAAATTGTTCTGATGCACTGAAGTAAGCCCTTGTTCCAGTGATTGATGCCATTTAGTAAAAGATATTCTGTTTAGAGTTCTATCTCACATGAAATATACTACACATCATGAACTTTTTACACAGAACCAAGGAATAATCCATTATTTTTCATTGCACTCCCATTATCACAATTCCATATTTATTTTTCAATTGATATTACTATTATAGCTACCTTTAGCATAAGTTTCTTCCAATTTTCCAGTGGTAATTATTAGTAAATTTCTGCATAAAACTGTATTTTTTAGTATAACATTTAGCTGTGTGAACAAGCTGTAAATGTGACTTGGTTTACCTTTATTTTTGTCATAACATTAGATCAGAAATAGCAGTGGCCCCATACATCAAGGTGCTTCAGGTCTCCCCAGTTACATACACTGCAGACATAAGCAGAACTTTCTGTTAGAAAGCAAAGTGAAGATGTTTTCATATTACTTTCTGCACTTTGGCTTGCTGTAGTTTAAGAAAAGTTCTTGAGAAGGAGGAAAGGAAATACCTCAGCGTATCAGTCCAGGTCCCAATGAGAAACAGATGCCATACTCAAAGAGGCACTGGGGTTAGTTTAATAAAAAGCCTGTTCACAGACATGAAGGAAGGTTTAATGGAAGCCAACACGGGATGATCTATACACATGGGCTACTGATATCAGGGTCTGGTGATGGCACTAGGCCTGACAAGCAAGAAGGTGTGGACAGAGTAGCCCAGCAGATGCTGGGACCTCTGTCATAGGACAGAGCTATTGGTGACCAGGCAAAAAAAAAAAAGCCTCTTGTAGGATAACTTCACTCTCCTGCCACCTATCTCCTGGCAGAATGGGAATGGAGATCTGGAAAATATGCAGCATGCTACAGAAGAAAATACCTCTAAGAAGGCAAAATAAATTTAAAAATTATCTTTTCTTGTGGGAGAAAGGCTATGACTTAAAAGAAAAAAAAGTTATCTATGACATTTATGAGACTCTACCCAGAGAAGCAGCAACTCACATTCTTTGAAAGACCAATCCAAATATATTGGCATGGGTGAGGGAGAGGGAGCCAGCTAACAATCCATAGATGAGAATTTAGCATGAGGGGTACAGGTGCCGTCATTAGTAGACTTGGGAAACTGGTTTATTTCATGCTCTTGAAATTAGCTATTGTAATAAAGGGTTAGATTGGAGTAGATTCACATCATTATGTGTTTTCCTGGAGCATGATTCTGAGATGGGATGAAAATGCTGCTAAACCCATCTACAATTCAGCTCCATTGCTTCAGGCAGGAATGACTGACAGATATTGGCAAATACAAGGAATGTATCTGTACTTGTTTGCAGGCTCTAAATATGGAAATGAATAGTTATAAGGATATTACTTAGATCCTTTACAAATATAAATGTATGACTTTGAAGACAATAGTATCTCCAGCATGATCAAGACTTTACACTAAAATTTATAAAAATGGAAATCATGAATGATTGCAGGTATGACGATATAGATCAAGACGACAACAGAAGAGAGATTCACAGCTCCATAAGAACTTATAATAAAGACTATCAGTTGAAATATTTGTGGGCATATACACATATGTATATGTAAAATAATCATAAAGCATGAATTATATATCTTTTTGAAATGCTAACACAAGGTGCTATGACCTCAGAGATCAACAAGACTTGGTAAATAGTCCATCACCTTCATCAGATTGCAAGAGATCTATCTGACTATACCTCAAAAAGTTTAAAATCTGCTAGAAAAGAAGGCAATTGAAGGATGTGTGTGGGTTTGAATACAGTCTCCCCCCAGCCCAAGAATATGTAACAGATGAAAGAGATAAGTAGCTTTGTTTTAGTATAAATTTTGTGAAAATCTACAAAGCTTTGGTAGGATAGGGGGTCCATAGAGATTACTGGATCATATAGTTAAAATAGATGGCATATTTTTTGGAGAAATTTAGTTGGGAAGAAAAAGAGAAAGGTAAAATGATAAGTATTATTCAAGGGTTTCCTTTATGTTCCTTTTAAATAGGAAAGAACTGAATTCATTTAAACTGATGGGACTGATTGGTTTGGAAATTTGAGAAAACTCAAAGTAGTGGGAAACACTCAAGTATGTTCTCTGTTTCCCTATGTTCCCTATTCCCTATTTCTAAAGTGATAGGGGATAAATTTTAAGTTCACATGTGGGAATTAGCCTTGAAAAGTAAATGAAGAAATATCTCAGATGCAGCAAGTTGGCAGGGACAGGAGAGACTTTGTTGTTCCATGTTTTTAATGTTAGGAGGAGGTGTGATGTCTGTTGGCTTCTGTTTTCTCTGTAAACAGAAAGGCCATCTGCTGGGACTAGGGAAGGGCTAAGAAAAAGAAAGTTCAAATAGACTTTTGGTAGAGGTTAATATTGTGGAGTAACCTCAGAGAACTAGGCAAATACTCAGATTTGCAAATACAATGAGGAAGAGTCTGGAAACTCCACACTGCTAAGCTTACCACTGATCCTCAGCAAACTCTGGATCCAATTATAAAACAAAAATTTGTGGATCTTCTAGGGAAAGAAGAAATAACTGACACCACCAGATTTTTACCAAAAGCAAGTCAAGACAAATTGTTCTTATTTTCTTTTGCATTAATTGTTTAGGCTTATAGATGGGGGAAATGTTTTATTCAGGAAATTGGTGAAATCCCACAGGTTGTTCCTGTGAACAAGGTATTAAACAGAATGCAAAATTCCATGAAGAAATACTGACCATTAGTAAGGAAATTTCAGTTCCCATATGGCATCTATACCTCAGAAATACTATACAACCAACCAAATTACGAAGCAGTATTAATCCTGGAAGCCTATTTCATACAGTACAGCTTTCCACATGTGTCAGACACATGCCCACAAGCACACATGTTTAACATTCAAGTTCTTTCTGCTGATACTGATCAAGTTCTCATTGACTGGTGTGTAATTATTTTGTTTTGTTTTTCTTCTTCTTTTAAGAAACATGGCATAAAATCCTAATAGGTGATCTAATACATTACAATTTTTTTAGTGCAAAGATACTGACCAAATATAGTATCCCACATGAACTAAAAATTTTAATATCTTCTCTGGCAATATACTTTTTAAAAAATAGGACAAGACATAACATTCCCAATTTCTCTCTCTCTCTCTCTCTCTCTCTCTCTCTCTCTCTCTCTCTCTCACACACACACACACACACACACACACACACACACACACGAGTCTGCTGATTTCTAGCCAGAACACTAGAATACTCCAGTGCCATTACACTTACAAGGTGTACAGAGAAGACTTGGCCTTCTGAAAACTCATTGTGGAGGAAACAGAAAATCAAGTAACTTGTACTAGAATTGTATTTTGATGAGTTGCCTTTAAAATATCTGTTTATGCTGGGCTCAGTGGCGCATGCCTGCAATCCCAGCAGCTCGGGAGGCTGAGAAAGGAGAATCTCGAGTTCAAAGCCAGCCTCAGCAATGGCGAGGCACTAAGTAACTCGGTGAGACCCTGTCTCTACATAAAACACAAAATAGGGCTGGGAATGTGGCTCAGTGGTTGAGTGCCCCTGAGTTCAATCTCCAATACAAAAAAAAAAAAAAAAAGGAAAACAAAACCACCTCTTTTTGTCCTAAATTTTCCCCCTGAAATGATTTAAAAATTGATTTATTGTGAATATATACAATTAAATATTCTTAGTGGCTAACACTAAGAATATTTGATCTTTGAAATAGTGTCATTGCCATTTCATATTACAAGAAAGCTAATTGCTATTTAGCTTGCTGCCCAATTAACTGAAAAAAATATATAAGAAACAAGAAAATAAATACCACAGTAAATAAAACTTTCAATATATAAATACAACTACCCACAGTCTTCCTTTTAAAGTTCTGTTAATTTAGCACCTTCATTCCATACCATTAAAATAAAATCAGCTATAAATAATGGGTTTTCATTACTTACCATAGAAAATGGGTAGTAAATGGTATAGTGAATAGAATTGAATAAGTGTTTTATGCGGGTAAAAATTTCCCAAGATCCCACAAGGGATGATTAGCAGTAAAATGTATTATTAAGATTTCATTTCTTTCTTCTCATGTGCTATAAAATCTTGTTTGCATTTTAAAGGAGGAAGAACAGGGAAAGGACACTGAAGAAGACACTATGGTGAATCCCAGTAGAGACAGTGCCACAAACCAAATAAGGAGAAAGGAAGCCCAGACTTCCACCACGACACACTACAATCACATAGGGACCAAGTACGATGAGGCCAAGACCAACCGAGCTCCAACAAGAGGAAGTGAGTTTTCTAGAAAGGATGATATTCCCAAGATGTCTTTCTATTCCACTTCCCAACCAGTTGCTGAATTAGCCACAGAAAAAGAGGTTTCCTTGACTCCTCAGACTGTGACTGAACTGCCACCGCGTACTGTGGAAGGTACTTCAACCTCTTTCAATGATGGCTCTGAGACTTTTCTTAGATTCCCGCAGATAAACTTGTCTGGGACTGCAGAATCTTTAAATGCGATTTCCATAACAGATTTTCAAGAGGTGTCTGCTGATATCAGTGAAGAGGACAGTTTATTGACCAGTTTCAAGCTTGACACTGGAGCAGATGATTCTTCAGGGTCCAGTCCTGCAACCTCTGCTCTGCCCTTCGCTTCTGAGAACATATCCCAGGGGTACGTATTTTCTTCAGAAAGCCCAGAGGCCATCACCTATGATGTCCTTAAACCAGAATCTGCGAGAAATGCTTCAGAAGATCCAGCTTCATCAGGTTCAGAAGAATCACTAAAGGATCCTTCTATCGATGGAAGTGTGTGGTTTCCTAGCTCCACAGATGTGCCTGCACAGCCTGATGGTGGATCAGGTAGAGAGAACTTCCTCCAGACTAATTACACTGAGATACAGACTGATGAAACTGAGAAGACATCTGAGTCCTTTTCTCCAGGCCCTGTGTTGTCACAGGGTCCCTCGGTCACAGATATAGAAATGCCACATTATTCTACCTTTGCCTACATCCCGACTGAGGTAACCCCTCATGCTTTCACTCCATCCTCCGGACAACAACATTCGGTCTCCACCATCAATGTTGTACACTCACAGACAACTCAGCCAGTATACAATGGTGAGACACCTCTTCAACCTTCCTACAGTAGTGAAGTCTTTCCTCTAGTCACCCCTTTGTTGCTTGACAATCAGATCCTCAACACTACCCCTGCTGCTTCAAGTAGTGATTCGGCCTTGCATGCTACGCCTGTATTCCCCAGTGTCGATGTGTCATTTGAATCCATCCTGTCTTCCTCTGAGGGTGCGCCTTTGCTTCCATTTTCCTCTGCTTCCTTCAGTAGTGAATTGTTTCGCCATCTGCATACAGTCTCTCAGATCCTTCCACAAGTTACTTCAGCTACTGAGAGTGATAAGGTGCCCTTGCATGCTTCTGTGCCAGTGGCTGGGGGTGATGTGTTGTTAGAACCCAGCCTTGCTCAGTATTCCGATATGCTGTCACATCAGACCACTACTCATGCTGCTTCGGAGACATTGGAATTTGGTAGTGAATCTGGTGTCCTTTATAAAACGCTTATGTTTTCTCAAGTTGAACCATCCAGCAGTGATGTCATGGTGCATGCACGTTCTTCAGGGCCTGAACCTTCCCCTGCCTTATCTAATAATGGGGGCTCCCAACACGTCTTCACTGTTTCTTACAGTTCTGCAATACCTGTGCATGATTCTGTTGATGTATCTTATCAGGGTTCCTTATTTAGGAGCCCTAGCCGTATATCAATGCCTAAGTCTTCATTAGTAACCCCAACTGTATCGTTACTGCAGTCTATTCATGTCCTCTCTGGTGATGGGGAATGGTCTGGAGCCTCCTCTGATAGTGAATTTCTTTTACCTGACACAGATGGGCTGACAGCCCTTAACATTTCTTCACCTGTTTCTGTAGCTCAATTTACATATACAACATCTGTGTTTGGTGATGATAATAAGCTGCTTTCTAAAAGTGAAATAATGTACGGAAATGAGACTGAACTGCCAATTTCTTCTTTCAGTGAGATGGCTTACCATTCTGAAAGCTCAGTCATGCCCAACATGTATGATAATGTCAATAAGTTGAATGTGCCTTTACAAGAAGCCTCTGTTCCCATTTCTAGCATAAAAGGTATGCTGCCAGGGCCTCTTGGTTATACTACCGCTAAGTTTTTTGATTATGAGATTAGTCAAGTTCCAGAAAATAACATTTCAGTTCAACCTACACATACTGTATCTCAAGCATTTGGTGACACTTCACTTAAACCTGTGTTTAGTGCAAACTCAGAGCCAGCACCCTCTGACCCTGCTTCTAGTGAAATGTTATCTCCTTCAACTCAGCTCTTATTATCTGAGGCCTCATCTCCTTTTAATACTGAAGTATTGCTACAACCTTCTTTTCAGGCTTCTGATGTTGACACCTTGCTTAAAACTGCTCTTCCAGCTGTGCCTAGTGATCCAGTATTGGTTGAAACCCCCAAGGTTGATAAAGTTAGTTCTGCAGTATTGCATCTCAAGGCAACCAGTTCTGCTTCAAGTGAAAGCACGCTGCACTCTACACCTGTACCTGGTTTTGATGTATCGCCTTCTTATAATATGCACTCTGCTTCACCTCAAGGTTTAACTGTGTCTTATATAAATGATAAATATTTTGAACCAGTTTTGCTTAAAAGCAAAAGTTCCCAGCAAGAGGTACCTTCTTTGTACAGTAATGATGAGTTATTCCAAACTGCTAATTTGGAGATTAGCCAAGCCTTCCCTCCAAAAGGAAGGCATGTATTTGCTACCCCTGTTTTATCAATTGATGACCCACCAAATACACTTATAAATAAGCTCATATATTCTGATGAAGTCTTCACCTCCACCAAAAGTTCTATTACTGATGAGATATTTGCTGGTACTTCAACACTTGTTCCTGATACACTTGTCTCTACTCATCATTCTGTTCCTTTAGGAAATGGGTACATTTCCGTTTCAGCTGTTTCTCCCAACAGAGATGGTTCTGTGACCACAGCCAAGCCACTGCTTCCTTCTAAAACTACTTCTAAGCTGACAGATATCAGATCTGATGCTGATTTAGTGGGTGGTGGTGAAGATGGTGATGTTGATTATGATGATGATGATTATGATGACAGAGATAGTGATGGTTTGTCCCTGAATAAGTGTATGTCATGCTTGTCCTATAGAGAATCCCAGGAAAAGGTAATGAATGACTCAGACTCCCAGGATAACAGTCTTGTGGATCAAAATAATCCAATCTTACATTCATTCTCTGAGAATTCTAAAGAAGAAAATAAAGTCACAGGTGTAACCTCAGACAGTCAAACAGGTGTGGACGGAAGTCCTGATAAATCACAACCAACTCATGTGCCAATCCACAAGCACAATGATGGAAAAGAGGACGTGGACATTCAGACTGGTAGTGCCCTGCTTCCTCTCAGTCCAGAATCTAAAGGATGGGCCGTTTTGACAAGTGACGAAGAGAGTGGCTCAGGGCAAGGGGCCTCAGATAGCCTTAATGATAATGAGACATCCACAGATTTCAGTTTTCCAGATGTTAATGAAAGAGATGCTGATGGGGTTCCAGAAGCAGGAGACTCAGAAATAACCCCTGGATCCCCACGGTCCTCAACACCATTTGCTACTAGTGGACACTCAGAAGTGTTCAACCATTCAGAGGCAGGTTAGTTATAACCAAAAGGACAGACAGAGGTGTGGTGATTTTATTGCTCTAAAAGTAAAATAGAAAAAGTATGGGAAAATAGATATTTGGTAAAACAGATCATCTTTTTATCAAAACCTCAACAAGTCAATTTACAGGTTTTAAAGTATGGCTTTATTCATTATTTCGAATGAATATTCAACACATTTGAATCCTTAATTTTCTCCAAAATACATAAAGCAATTTTTATGTATTGTCAATATTTCTTATTCTACCTATCAGCCTTATGTGTGGGAGCAATTATGTGTGGATAATACATTTTTAGTATATTGCTTTTAGAACAAGATCAGAATGTGCTATTTTGAGATGCTTTTTATTATCATATTTACTTGTGCTCTAAAATAATTTGTACACTAGTTTTATTGAATTATAAAATTCAGTAAAAGCATGATATAAGCACCTCTCTCTGATGTGCCTCATGTAAAGGAATTAGAAAAATTGCACATCAGTGTCAACTTGGGGAGCTTTAAGAAGAAATGCCCATAAGTTTTGAAAGCTAACGGTGAAGTTAAAAAAAAATTTTCAATTCCTTTTAAGTTGCCTTTGAGTCCCTTAATGTTGCCTAAATGCCTAAAGAGGGCAGTGTAAACCAACAAAATGCATTTTACTTTGCGCTTGCTGTTATATAACTTTCAAAGCTAAATAATAGACATTAATATGCATAGTATGTAGAGGTATTGTACAACAAGATGTAAAACACTAGAACATTTTCTGGAGAGATGCATTTTGTTTGTTAATGTATTTTATGCAAATCGGTTCATTGGGCAGATGTTTCTTAGAGCAGATGACTTGCTGCATATATAATACAGATGTCTGCTTTAAATGCCAATGGGAAGAAAAGCAAGGTTCAGTTCCTTAAGGACATGAAATACTAGATAATTTCATTGAATTGATAAGAATTTTATAATTTGCTTTTATTAAATAAGGTATTTTTAAATCAACAGTGAAAATATTTAAATCTTTAGTCAAAAGATAGGCTGATATAATATTCTGCACTCTTATTGAATCAAAGTGAACATTTACAATCCAGCATATAGACCAACCTCATTATGACATTTTTCCTCTTTGTTATTTTCATCCTTTGAATTAGTGTACTTTTCTTTCAGTGCAGCACCAATTAAAAGTTTGTGTTTTGATAGAACTTTTTCTGTATTCTGAGTTGATACCTATTTAACATGACATTTCAGTTTAAACACATAAACTAACATGTGAGTATGAATAATGAGTCCATAGGTTACTATATTCATTAGTGTTGTCATATATATGTGAATTGTTATCTGTCCTCAATTACAGTACTTGTTTTTTGAATTTTTATTAGATTTATTTTAAAGAGAAATATTACAAATCATAAATATTTTCTTACTAGATATTGATATGGATGTGTTCTTGCTATATTATATCATCATAAAAGACTATATATATGCGTACATATATGTTAAACTTAGAATTACTGACTAAAACAGCAATTTTTAATGATTGAACTAGATTTATTTAATTATTAAGAGTATGGTCCCCCACTGATGAGGAAAAAACAATATGAATATAACATCCAATATCATCAAGTAACAAAATTAATGAAGTAAATAAGATCAAACAAGACTATAGAAACTTCTTTATTGTTTTTGAAGCTATGTCTGCAAAAACTCACATGTTATCCATCTGGCCAACTACTGCATATGTAGTAGACTTACCATTCATGGTGTATTTCTAAGACATAGAACAATTTTCAACATCTGTTGCTCAAAATAATACAAATAAGGCAAATATTAGTCTCTGGTATTTATAAATGAGTAAACAGAGACCCAAAATACTAGATCAGTTAATCCAGTTTGCGCAAAGGCTAAACACAAAAGTTAGCCTAGAAACCTGCATCATTAGTTTCTGTCTCTTAGAAACTGTGCTCCCATTATTGAGGACAATAAATTATATATGACACTTAAATTTTGATACCAAAATTATACTGCTGTATTCTCATAACATTTTAAAATATTAATCTTAGTTCTTTATTTCCTAATTGCCTAGTAGTAGATAATTATCATTTAGGAAATTCGTATCCACTACTGAGCCACATCAAAGCATATGTATTAGTTTCAACTAAATGAAAATTAAGGCAACACAACAAGTTGTTCCTCATTTCAGTATATGGAGCAACTGGCTGATTGTACTTTCATGTGGTATGCCATCTTGCATAAAGTACCTAGATTGCATAATATATAATTACAATAGAATTATCATGCTAACTCCTCAGTAAAAGAACTTAAGATCAGTTTTCTCAGAGAATTTATGAGAAAAGTCTATATACAAGACTACATGTGTGTGCATGTGCGTATATAATGCTTGCATAAAAATGTTATGTGTATTTGGTGTGTATTAGATATTTTGTGTGTTATGTATCTTCCATATATATCAAATATGATCAGACATATCTCATGAATATGTGTTCACATCTATTATAAATGAGATGTGTATTTTTCTATATATACATCTATATACATATTGCTATGCATATCTTTGGTAATCAAAGATCTGTGGGATTATATAAGCTCCCATTGTACATACCTTAATCTGCATCATTGATTCTCAAGTTTCAGCATGGATAAAATCACTTTGAGGACTTGTCAAGACAGTTTCTTGAGCTTTTTCCACAGAGTTGCTGATTCATAAGATTTGGTGTGGTTTGGGGAGAGCACAAAATTTGCATTTGTAACAAGTTACAGGTCATACTGATGCTGCTATTCTCAGGATCCTAGTTAGGAGTGACTGATATGGATAATACAATCAACCACATATGTGATTACTAGGTACCAAGGACCTTGCTAAGTGGATTATTTGTTACCCAAAAACTTACTTTCCATTTAAGTAACAACAGTTACAATAGGAAAAAATGTAAAGACAACCATGTATGAAACAAGGGGCTGTTTTAATTTCATAAAGAAATTTTCACTGCACTGACAAGATTATTTAGATGTTCAGATGAGTCTCCACACAATATATAATGGCCAGAGTCTGTAGTTGACTTAATAAAAATTGAAGCTTTGGCTTTTCTTATGAGAATATTAACTATAGCACAGAGTTTGGTTGACTTATAGTATTTTTGATTTTTGTACAGTTCTGATATTTAGTCACATTTTGGAATTCCACTTTTTTCTAACAGATGCATTTATAATTATGAGAACAATTATTTGGGGAAATATGGTTGTCATTTATGTTCCTCTAATATATTTCCTGAGTGGATTAAATTCTTGACCTTTTCTGCCATCATCATTAATTACAGAAGAAAACCATTGTGTTCAATCTTAAGTTCTCTGTAGTTAGAGTATATTTTAATGCCATGTACATGCATTATATCAGCCTAAAATTTCTTACTCTTAAATATTTGAGACCAAATCAATTCCCTCTGTGTTGGGTCACTAATAGTAGACTTGGTATAAAACATCAAATGTGCCAATTGTGTAAGAAGCCTTTGAACTTTGATGGGGAACCTAGATTTAGTTTTTCCAAAAGTAGAAAAGATAAGGGCTCTTAATTTGGAGCAACATCAAAACACCAGATTAGAACAGCTCTCCCGGGTTCCTGCACAGCAGAGGAAGGATTGTCACTGCCACTAACATTCACAGTTCTGAAAGTCTTTTAGGAACTTGGAAGGATATCTCAGTTGCAATGATTTTCAAAGTGATATTTCAGTAATGGTTCTTGACTGGGCACAAAACTGATCAGTTGCCACATTTTGAAATTAACCCAAGGAAGGTGTTCAGATTTTTTCATGATTTACACTTTTGTATATTTGAAATGAATCTCATAGATATATATATCCCTTCAATTATCATGCAGTAAATAATATTTCATTTTGATAGATGAAAACAGCGGATAAGAAAGATATTCAAAATAGCATTTTTACAATTAATACATTTTTACAATTTGCTGCATTGAAGGATTATCTCAGTGTAACAAGTGTTTTATCCTAAGAGGTTTTTCTTCATGTAATAGTAATTGCTCCAGTTATTTGCCTAATTACAGGGTTAAATAATTCCATTAAAATTAATTTTAGAACATCAAGGTCACATACGAGGATTCAGTAAATGTCTTTGTTTTTCTGATCATTTTTTTAAAAACTGGGTGGTTTTCTCATTTCCGTACTTCTGTCTTCCTGTGAGCAAGCTTTTCTGAGCAGCATTAGGTGCTTCTTGGAATTGCACCCCCTCCTGGTGCCAATCTCTGCTGGGTTTTCATCATTTTTCAATTTTAATATCCCACCTTACTTTTTAAACTTTGTTTTAATTAAATTATAATTTACTTATAATTGTAGACATTCTTTACATCAAAGAGTCAAAGTTTTAAGGTAAGTAACAGCAATGAAGGCAGCAGTTAATCCATTGAATAAGTGTTGTGACGGATCCTTCATCTTAAATGTCAACTTTCTCGATTTTCTCTGACTACAGAGGCCAGTAATAGTAGCCATGAGTCTCGTATTGGTCTAGCTGAGGGGTTGGAGTCTGAGAAGAAGGCAGTTATGCCCCTTGTGATCGTGTCCGCCCTGACTTTCATCTGTCTAGTGGCTCTTGTGGGTATTTTCATCTACTGGAGGTAAGTCGAGTATCTTTTCTGGAAAATTTAATTCATAAAGCTAAGATTTTGCTAGTATTTCATCTGAAAGGTCTTCAGAGCATATTCAAGAGAGCTCCCATTAATTTATTCAGGTAGTTATGAATAAGGGGAATTTGTGAATCCACAGACACAATAATTAAAGGGTTGATTGTTCTGTATGCTTAAACTTATAAAGGTAGAATGGAGGAACTTTGACTTCAGTTAATATTTACTATGGTATTTTGATGGTTGCACTTTCATACTAACCTAATTAACATTCAGACGTTACTACAGCATGTAACATAAACCTTTTTACCAGATGTTGTAATCTAAAAGGTTTTATTTAGGAAAACATAATTTTTGGATGTGGTAAAAATATTTTTAATAACAATTTGTACAAGATACACGTCAACTGCACATTAATGAAAAATGATGACCTGTGCACAGAAGTAAAAATCAAGCAATTAAAATACAAATATAAGCAGGAAGTAAAGTTAATGAATTTACTAAAGTGCATGGGCCTTTAAACTTATTCATTCATAACTTGCTTTGAGTATAAAATACAGCTTCACTTTCATCAATAACCCATTACAACCTTTAAGAGACAGGGGTAATTTCACCCATTGTAAGCTTCCCATCCTGTAGCAAGCAGAACACCGAGCTCATTAGTGAATTTCCTAGGGACATGATGTAAGCCAGTAGAACTGCCTGTTGGAAGACAAGGACTTTGCGATGATATAAGCATTTATATCTGTGAACCAAAAAAGACCTAGCTTAGTAGTTTGTACTCCTGTGTTAAAAGAGAATTTTGTTCAGGAGATCTATAATTTATTCCTTTTTGTTTACCAGGATCATTTTATAAATTCATATCACCACTTTTTGTATGTTATCCCAAAATATAGTCTTTCAGTTATTCATTGTACTTGACTGTTTCCCATGCTGTATTAACTACAATTGGAAAATGTAAAAAATTAATGAGAGTCATCACTTTCAAGAAATTTGTGCTTATTGAGAAAAAGAACTTTCTATGAAAAATGTATAAAACATTACACAGAAGTATATGCACAGCAACTGAAACCCAATGATGAGTGGTCAGAGAACAAAGGATCTTGAGAGACCAGAATGGGCAGGGTAAATGTAAAATAAAATGTAGGGCTGCAACCAGATAGGATTTAGGAAGTAGAGGAGAAGGGCATTCCAGGCAGGGGTACAGCAGTCTTGAGGACCAGGAAGTGAAGAGCTGGACATGGCAAAATCAGTGAAGCTTAAAACATAGTTGTATGTAGTTGATTATTGATTGGCTAAAGCAGGATGCTTTCATGACCCAATGTATTTCCTATCTGACTTCTTTTACAGAACAGAGTAGAATTTGGACAATGGAGATCAGATCATATTTTGTTAACTCATGGGTTGGGAGTCCATTTTATCCATAGGAGATGCAAACAAAGTTGATTTCTTAAATCTGCCCCAGTGATTCCTATAATTGACTCTCTCATTTTACAGAAGATTCTGTGCTCAACAAAGAGCTTTGAACACTATACATAATGCATAAATGTTTGTTCAGCAAGCATTCATCTGATTTTCTACCCACTTCTCACTGGACCTGTTGACCGAACTTCTTACTGCATTTTGATACTATGTTTATTCAGATTGCTGGTTTCTATCTAATGTGATTTTCCCTGCCAGACCTTTTGTTTAATTAATGTAAAGTGATGTCAGATTATAAATAAGATGGAAACTAAACCCAATTTGTTTCATGGTAAATAGAGCTAATGTGAAGTTCCAAAAAAAGATTTCAGTTGGTTTATAGTTAAAAGATATAATCTTAAATAATCTCTTGATCTCTATTAATATTTCAAGTATATTTTGCACAATTTGAAAATCAGTCTTACTTGATATGATTTGGTATTTCATGGAAAATTAAGATCTGGAGTGGTTTTGATTTTCTATTAGTAATGAGTCAACTCATCTGCATTATGTGAGGAAAAGATAAAATTGATAGTTGAAAATATATAAATTTGAACCTCACCAAACAGACGTTTCTTTTTTCCTCACAAATAGCACTTTACATGAGAAGTGCTATCTTGAGAAGAGAGTAAGTTTAAAAGGTGAGCACTTTTTGTAGTTTAGGTGTATATTTTTCTCTATTAATTGCTTTGATAAATGTGTCACTCTTTGCCTACCTATTTCAAAATTTGTTAAATATTTTAAGTATCTGTCCTACTCACATTTGTTTAAAATTAATTCACTATAAAATGTAAATTTTTTCAATCCTTACATACCAGGGTTAGTGTTGCTTTAATTATTCAAATTCTAGTGTAGATTCAGTTGGAAGTAATGCAAGATGGAAACATTTTAGACCTTTGTGGAAACTGCAGCCTGTGGAAAGGTTACAAATCCAATGACATATCAATAACAGCATGAGAGTAACAGTCCTCATGAATTTTTCCAATTCACATATTTAAACACCTTTTAAAAACAGCTTCAGTGTGATAAAACTAATATATTACAAAAGTCACCTGCTTAAAGTGTACAAAGATTTTAAAGCATTTTAACATTTCCCTAATGACTAATAATGGTGAGTATTTCTGCATGTGCTTATTAGACATTTGTATGCTTCCTTAAGAGAGGTGTGTTCAAAGCCTTTCTCTCTGTTTTAGTTGGGTTATTTGTCTTTTTATTATTGAGTTGTGGGGGACTATTATTATATGTTTTAGATACAAGTCCTTTATAAGTTATGTGACTTGCAATTATTTTTCCCATTATGTAGATGGTCTTCTAACCTTCCTGATGATATCTTTTAAAGTACCAGAGTTTTAATTTTGATGAAGGCCAATCCATCCATTTTTCTGTCATTGCTCATATTCTTGGTATCATATCTAAGAAGGTATCACCTAAAATAAGGCCATAAAGATTTACTTCTATAATTTCACCTAAGAATTCTTTTTTTTTTATTCCTGGTACCCAAGGATGCTTAACTACTAAGCCACATCCCCTTCCCCTTTTTTATTTGATTTAGAGACAGACTCTTGCTGAGTTGCTTAGCTCCCCTGCCTCAGTCTCTTAGACCACTGGGATTACAAGTGTGTCACTGTGTCACAGTGTCACTGTGCCCGGCTCTCCTAAGAATTTTACAAAGAAGGACTCACATTTCCTAATTTCAAAGCTTATTGCAAAACTACAGCATATCAACAGAGCCTAGTATTGGCATAGGAATAGACAAATAGATCAATGGAATAGAATTTAGAGTTCAAAAATAAACTCTTAAATTCATGGTCAGTGGATTTTAGACAAGGGTCCTAAGACTTTTCACCATTTGTTGAAAGGACAGTTGGATATCCACATACAAAAATCAGGTTAGACCTTTGTCTTATATCATACAAAAAAAAAATAAAAAAACTGAACTGAAACCCGACCATAGAACTAAGAGTAAACATTTTTCTAACCTGATTGTTTAGAAGAAAATTATCTCAAAAATGGTGAAAGAAATCTTCTCTTTCCCCTAACTTAACTAACTTGAGGTGTTACTCTGTATTTTGTATGAACTTTGAGAGGAAGCACATTTTAGTAGAAAGACAGGACAAACTATAGGTGATAAAATCTTCCTTGAATTTGCTATATGGCCTTGGGCAAGTCATTTACCCACATATGATTTAGTTCCTCTTTCTGCCATCTGGTCTCCCTAGATCACCTTTAAGTTTGCAGTAAGACTTTCTTTAAGTGTTCTGTGAATGAATGCAGCATCCTGAACATTGTTTCCTATTTGTATAAGAATCCTAGAAAAGGAATAATAATTACACATTTCCAGCTCTTAATTCTAAATACTGTGATGAAAAGGTGTAAATTAAATAATCGGATTACCATTGATTGATAGGACCTGTGTCTACAAGTTGAAAACAGTCATCACTTTTTCTATTATGGCTGAGTGATAATTAGCAGGAGACACAGTTATCAACACTTAGCACATAGATGTGAAGACATTCACTGCACATTCAGAACAGATGGACTATAGATACTGTCTTGTCATACGTTAAATAATATGCCTTCAAAGTACTTTCCAGATGTTTTAAGGTATAATTTACATGAGCCAAACCATAAGCTTCTAAGAGGCAAAATAACTTCAACAAGGAAGGTTTTCAAATAGTTGTTTTGAAACAAAAAAGAAAAGGGCATATTTTGAGAGCTTTTTAAGAGTTAGAACCTAAAAAATTCCAAAGTTGTATTCAGCAAAATGACACATTATCAAAAACAGAAAAAGAACTTTCCATCAGTGCAGTTGTTTGGGCTTGGAGGAGTGGGGATAAAAGCAATATGAATTCACTTGATCTTAAATTCAAATTTGTGGGTCCTTGAAGGTATCCACTAACCCAGAATGGAGGTCTCCTGGTGCCATACTGCCTTTTTAGTAGAATGTCACTTCCCATATAAGACTACATTGTAAAATATATATTGCTCAGGTAAGCAATATGCAGATGACCTTCATCCATAAGTTACCCCATATGATTTTAATTTTTTTCCACTAAAATTTTTTTTGGTATAATATATAAGGTTCTTTAGAGAAATTAATGCCAGATAGTATTACTAGACTTACTTCTAAGACCAACAAAGATTTAATCACATAGTCAAAAATCAGTAGAATTGGTGTTTATCCAGTTACTAAGAAGATCATTAGCAACATGTTAAGCCTCAATGCTAATATGCTTTAATTTGCTTTTTTATATTTTATCAGATGTTGCCTTTCTTCCTATTCTTTCAAAGTTACTGACACATTCTTTGTTCATCTGTCTGACTATCTCTCCATCCATCCATTCTTCTTTACCTATAAATTTTATCTTTTCCTTTCAAATGTTTTCACATTTCAAGATATTTCACCTGAGGCTCAGGTAGGCAAGAGATTCTAGGATGCAGCTGAACAACATATGGTTGATGAGACTTATTCAATACTAAAAATACATATAATTGAACAAATTGAACTCCTGGCACTGTAGTAAGAATTGAGTTTATATTGAATCAAGAGACAGCCCTATCTTTGAGAAAATTTAGTAAGGATATAGGCATAAAACAAGTATATTATAAAATAAGTATTCTAACTACTAATTAAGAAAAATATTTAAACTAATATAGAATAATGTCCAGGAAATGAAGATCAGTTTTGGATTGATTTTGTATATTTTTCAGAACAGTCTTTATGTAGATGAGTATGAAGTTGGGCTGGGAGGAATGGGAAGAAAGTTTGTATGAGGCGCATTGGAAATAGAATCTGCTTAAGAAATGAGATGCTGTTCCACATAGAAAATGCCTCTGAGCAGTCATGAAGGATGATACTGTTTTCCTAGCATGTTGGTGAGTGAGGCATTTTGGTCAGAAGGAGAATCATTTTAAAGCAGGGAGGATAGACACTGAGTTAGAAGAAAACAAGGCATGTTTCATGATTTACCATGCAGCTGTGTTATTGGAGTATAAACTTCAAAGAGAAAAGCCAAAGTGGGTGAGGACCACTGATAGGTAGGATTAAAGTATTGAAAATCCTGGATTCCACAGTCTAAAAATCTGTGAAATACAGATCTAGAGGCAATGGGCAAAAATAGCAGGGACACAGATATCAAGAGAAAGAGCCCTAGAAGGTGCTAGAAGGCCTACTCTGTGTGTGCAATTTGGAAGAATTTAGAAAGGAATGAGTTTCAGTGAGTAGAAGAATATCTACCAACTAATGACTCATTTTAAAAAGTTAGCTTGTTATCGAACAAATTCAAATCGGACCTTAACTATAAATCAGGGAAGCTGTTAAAGAGATTTTTGTATCAACTGTGAATTGCACTCAATACTTTAAGGCATCTTATCGTTTTAAGATTCTGGTGTGCTTTTTTTTTTTCTTTTTCCACCTGCCTGGGTAACTATATTTCAGAGCTATCAAATGGATTTTAACTCTCTGATCTTAAAATCATGTCTCAAATTCAGTGTTTCCATGATGATGTGTCAGAACATGGTAACCGTGGTTGCACAGATAAGCCAAACTTCTTCTGTAGTTTCTGCTCCAGTCTGGTTTCATTTCTGCTCATTTGGACATTTGGACTGTCATTGGAGAGTTTCTTCATCATGAGACTTGTGGTTCGCATCTCTCCCCTTCCTCAGTCTGCCATACTCTCCTCTTTCTTCCTGTACCACCTGCTCTTTCTGGAAAATATTCTTGCCTTCTCTTAATCTGTGTCCTTCCCTCAGGTTTGATTAGCAAAGGCTTATACTATTCCAGCAGAGGACTGATATTTTGCTATGGAAATAATTGCTTTAGGGTTGTTGTTGTTGTTTTACTTGCTTGTGCATTAAGGTCACAAACTATATGATTTTACTACTTATTTGCTACTTACAGTATTTCATCGATTGAGCAAATACTTTTTGGTATCTATAACATGACAACACTGAGGATGAACACAACAACAATTAAAATGAAGAACCTCACATTTGGGGCTTACTTTCTATTATGAGAAACCACCTATAAACATGCAAAACAAATGAATACAAAAATAATGGTACAAAGGGTTTCCCACTTACAATGGTGGACTTTTTCATCATGATGGTGCAAAAGCAATGCACACTCATTAGAAACTGTACTTCAGATTTGAAATCTTGACGGGGGGGGGTTGTGGGCTATCTATACATACTACAACACTCTCTGGAGAAGCTGGACAGTGGCACAGCTGGGACAGTCACAGTGACAGAGCCACAGCTCCCAGTCAGCCACATGATCACGTAAATAAGTGGTGTTCTACAGTTTACTGTGCTGCTAAGCTATGATGTTTGGTGGTTAGGTGTGTTAAATGCATTTTTGACTTATGGGGTTTTCAGCTTACAATGAGTTTATCAGGACATTACCCCTTGGTAAGTAGAGGAACATCTGTATTTCAGGTAAAATTAAGCAAACAAAAGGGCAAAAGATGGTGGCTTAGAGGGATGGGCTACACTGTTAGCTAGCATGACCAGGGGCTCCCAGAGGAAATAGCATTTGGGTCAGTGCAAAAATGATGGGAAGGAGGCAGGCAGGCAGAGGGGACAGCAAGAGCCAACAACCAGAGATTGAGCAGATGGGGCTTCTTTGAGGAAGAAAGAGAGGACCAGTGTGGGCTGGGTGAGGGAGTAATGAGAGATGAAGCTACTGAAGTTGGTGGAGTCTAGGTTATGAAAAGCCATACATCCCTTGCTAAAATAATTGAATGTCATTCCAATTGTGGTGGAAGCCATTCCAGAATTTTATCCAGGGAAATGATTTACTGGAAAAATACTGAGGTTCAGGTGTGTCATTACATGAGAACAAATGTTAACTTAATGCTCATCAGGATATATTAGCTTAAAGATTTTGAAATTGAAAGTGAACTTGTAATCCCAGCTACTCTGGAGGCTGAAGTAGAAGGATTTCAAGTTCGAGGCTAGCCTGGATAACTTAGTAAGACCCTGTCTCAAAATTTAATAGAAAATTGCAGATGTAGCCAAGTGGTAGAGTGTTTGTATAGCATACTAGAGGCCCAGGATTTAATGCCCAGTTCCATTAAATAAACAAACAAACAAGAAAGTGAGCCAGGCATGGTGGCATACCCCTACACTCCCAGCTACTTGGCAGACCAAGTTTCAGGCCAGTCTGAGCAACGTAGCAAGGCCTCATCTAAAATTAAAAAATATATATCTGGCTTTATCTAAAATGGAAAGTGATATTGGCATTGTATTTATACTCAAACAGATATTTGTTTAAAGTTAACCATTCATGAATATTTCAAATATATCAAAAAACTCACATCAGAGTGTCATTAGCATTTTAATTACCTGAATTTCTTAAAGTCAGGATGGTTCACATTAGTTCATAGCAACAATTAGTTCTTTGCTTTTCTCAGTAGTTCATAGTGTGCTCTTACCAGATGTTACTCTTATTATCTGAGGCAAAATAGATTTGGGTGATGTTGTAGGTCATCTTTATCATTCATTCTTAATATATTCATCCTCAAAACCCTCATCAAGACTAGCATCATTTGGAAGTAAATCACCTTTGTTTTCAGTTTTGTGCTCATTATTTCCTCACTTAAGTTCTGCCATTCCTGTGTTCTCATATAGAGTTGCCTGCCTTTGTCATCAAATGTCACCTACTGTGCAGTTTCATTTCTACATGATCATGGATTGCTATCTTTTGCTAGCAGCTGAATAGATTCAGAATAACATGGTCACTTTGTTGAAAGAAGCTAGATTTGGACATTCTTCTCCACTCTGGTCCTGTCCAGAGTGGTGAGACACTTTGGGTTCTAGCAATAGTGGGAGAATTAGTTTGTAGAACATTGATGTTTCCTTAATCAGCAAAGTACTCTCTGGTTCCAGCTATGCTTCAAATGCCATTTCTGCTTTTAGCATGTCTGGTAGTTGCTTGCTCTTCTGAGTCTGGTACAGATAAAACCAAGATAAATTTGGATATTTGTATTAAATTCTTTAATATCTTGTGCTTTGTTAAAACAGATGTAGACCCAGCAATTGTTCTTCTGGACATATTTCTGTAATAATTTTCAAGAAGCTTATCATGTTATCCATGCAGCTAGTAGTATAAATTGCTTTCTTGTCTTTTCAGAAAATGCTTCCAGACTGCACACTTTTATTTAGAGGACAGTACGTCCCCTCGAGTAATATCTACACCTCCAACACCTATCTTTCCGATTTCAGGTAATGGCTTCAAATGTGACCATGAGTAGCTGGTAGGTGCCAAATGAAAAGCACAGTATTGGAAGATTTGCTTTTATTGGAGTGCTTTGCAAATGGCTTTAATGTAGATTAGTAATTACTTGTGTTCCCCAAATTATTTACTACATCATATATCATGGTTTATAACCTGTTTTTATTCATTTTAAACATTCTTAACCATAAAGATAGGATAAAATAATTTTAATTATTGAGATGTGATATGTTAAAAACAAGCATTTATAGCAATAAGATATTAGTTACAAATAATGCTTTCACTCATTTCCATTACTTTCATGGAAACCTCAGTAAGAAAGGTCAGACTAAGTCAATGGGATTAGGAGGAAATAACAAAAATAGAGGTGAAACCTAGTTCCTTTCTGATCTTTTATCTATGTGAGAAAATACTTTTTAACTATGTAGAAAAAAATTATAAAATGGTGGTGGTGGTGGTAGAAGAAAAGCCAAAAACCTGAGCACAGAAACACATACACACACACATACACACGTGTGTATGTGTGTGTGTGTGTGTATGTGCGCACGTATAAATTTTCTCAGTGTTAAACACTTGAATATTTGAATATTTGGGAAGACACTAATTATTTTCACCAGAATTTACCTAGAAAACAGTATTTAAAAATTAGCTAGGTCTGTTTTGATTAAGATGTCCATTAAACCCAGATTTCACATGGTAAGACCTCAACTGCTTAACATTGTATAACATCTCAGAATTAAATGGGGTAATAAAAAACAAGTTGTGTACAAGTATGTGACTATAGAAGATGTGCAGGAGGATACAGGATGAAATGGGACAAAGAAGTCACCAAACCAAGGATACAGAAGGAAAAATTTGCCAAAGTGGTCATTTTATAGCAGTCACTTTTTAAACAGTCTGATGCTCCCGAAATTATTGCTAAGGCCCAAATTATTCCTGAGATTATCTTTTGAAATCTTGTGACTAAAAAAGTAGAAATATTTTCTTCATGTTTTATATTTTTATATTTGTTATATAGAGTATACATTATTTATGTTCTTATATGTTTTTGCTTTGTAAGCATAGACATTAAAAGAGTTGCTGGTTCTCCTTTTTTATTAACTCTGAGTCTTCAACTGCCACTCTTTTATTTCTGTTTTTCTAGTTCATACTAAAATACTATATATTAATTTTAAATAGCACAATTTTTCATTAACATTTTAGAATTCTGAGACTGACAGCTTTCAGTTATCATTGATATTTCACTCCATTCACTTCCAAACATATCTCTTCTACATACGTCATCAGCATGGAGCATGCAAATTGACTCTAATATCCAAATTCCAACCGAATTTATTATTTGAGTACAATGCAGCAATTTAAAATCAGGACATTGTGGAGGAAATCCAAAATGCCCATTTTGAATGTCAGAAGAGGAGTGATCAAGAGAGTATCCTCATTTCACTTGCTCAACTCTCAGGATTCAATCTTTATCACCTGGAACATTTATTTTTCATGTAAAATCAGGAAGTGAAAAGATATGTAACTTGCACTTGGTTGCAGACCAATTAATAAAAGAAATTACAAAATACCTGGCTGATGATAAAAACTAGTCTACTTGTGAAAGGTGGGCTGTGTGGGAAATATCAGTAGGTTTAAAAGACATTCACTAGAACTAATGATTTATGTGTGGCAAATTATTTCTGTTTTCTTGTCTAATTATAAAAGCTACTTCCAGACAAAATCCTTCTGTAGGTGTGAAGGTGGAATTGCACCTTTGTCTAGTGTTTCTTAAGCCTGACTGGATAATTCAATTTTAATATTCAGGTCCCCTTATCTAAGAGAGAGAACAGATGGATTCTAATTTTTTTTAAATCAACAAATTCTTGGTAACTGAAGCTTAAAAATATTAGATGGCCTAAATGCTGAACATCTGTTAATGTAAACAACTGTTTCCATGAAACGTGTTTGATGTTTCCTTGTCAGTGAAATTGCGTACAGTGAACTAGTAACATGTTTAATCTCAGAAAGTCTTTTCAGGTAAAGAGAAAAGAAAAGAAAAAAAAAAAACCAAACAGTTAAAATAATTTAGCTGCTTCACAACTAATTAACAAATCCAATGACTTTGTTTACATAGCATAATTTCAACTTACAATTCTTGAAATTTTACAGATTAAAAGTCTCAAAGGTTTTTGATATTATCCTTAATTAATATTTCCTCATATAAATTTTTTTTATGGAGAGAAGGAAAAAAGTTTTTAAAAGTAAACATCTGACTATATAACTGTACAGTTTTATAAAACTGAAATAGCACTATACTAAAATTGGAAATATATAGATTATTATATTTTTTCCCAGAATTTACATACAATCGCTACCCATGTTAAACAGAATTTTCCATAAAAAGATAGAGTTCATTGATAATGAGTGAAGCTTAGGTGATATTTACACAATAACATTGAAAAGAAATTGTTTTTTCTTTAGAGTATGTATAGAAGATATTTCTGATCAAATTTCTAAAATTCAGGTTATGATTGATGGTAAATATACATAAAATTGCTAACTGTTGCTCTCAATTTGAACATAGATTTGTTTGTGATTATAAGAACAATGGAATTTTAAAGTTGTTTTAGAAGGCACTTAATGAAAGATGCATTCACTTTTAAATTATCCTATCTAACACCAGTATTTTTATTCATTTAGATGATGTTGGAGCAATTCCAATAAAGCACTTTCCAAAGCATGTTGCAGATTTACATGCAAGTAGTGGGTTTACTGAAGAATTTGAGGTATGATTTCAATATTTCTGTTTTGAATAATATAGAAAATAGTAAATTTAAAAGATTCAGCAGTAAGCTATTTCTTGACCTGAAGACACTGAAACTATTTTCACTTCTAGGGAAACTATGAGTTCCATAATTACTTATGTATTTAGGAGATGTTTCATAGTTACCATATAATTTAGAAAATTGATTTTCCATTTAAGAGCCAACTTTTACTAGTGGAAGAATCAAAAACATTGCTAATTCTCTCCCATTAAATACAGATTTTTAGTATTCTTTTTAAAATCTGCATTAGTAACACTGATTCTTTTTAATTTTCTAAGTTATATAAATTATAATAAACTACTAAACTTCATGATTTTTGGCTAAACTTCATATAAATCCCTAATTGTAAGTATTACACCAATGGAAGTACAAAAGAATCTTATTATACAAAGTAAAATCACATCTTCTCAAGAAAATATGCATTTCTACAAAACATTTGAACCTTATAATCAGTTAAAACTCTTTCAGTGATATTATATTAAATACTCATACAGCAAGGGTAGAGAAATTTATTGCAAATTAATTAAGACCTACTGAAATATCAGTTAAGTAGATTTTCAAAATAGAAAGTCATTAGTACAAAGTTAACAATAACCACCACAAAAATGAAAAAAAAAAAAATTGGTGAGCATGCTGAACATGTCATGACTATGTGCCTCTATATTTAAGCTTCACTCAACTCTGGGAGCTATTATTATTTCTCTTCATGTTACGATGAAATCAAACTTCATAGACATTAAGTAACAGCCAATATGTAGTCGAGCTGGGATTTCAAACCCAGGGCTATAGTTTTAAATCTTAGACCCCTTCTAATATGCTTGCCATCAGGCAAGCCATCCTTAGCCTCCCCTGAGCCACACCTTCTAGGAAACACCCTAGTGTATTGCCTTTTTGTCTTTCCCATGCCCTGCCCTCACAAGCTCTGTGGATCTCCCTCTTAGCAGGGCCTTGAGCTCTGATGTCATCACAGTCTCTCCTCTCCTCTCATCTACTCTCCTAGTTGCATTGTGTGACTGTTGGGAGTCCCATCAATTAAGACATAGTTAGAAAAGCAAAATGCTGTAAGTTAGAAAGCTTTAAGAAAAGCCTGACCTGTGGCACAGCCCTATAATCCCAGCTACTCAGGAGGCAAAGGCAAGAGGATTGTAAATTCAAGGCCAGCTTCAGCAATTGAGCCAGGCCCTAAACAACTGAGCAAGACCCTGTCACAAAATAAGAAATAAAAAGGGCTGAGGATGAGGCTCAGTGGTTAAGTACCCCTGGGTTCAATACCCCCACCACACCAAAAAACAAAAAAAAATAGAAGTGAAGTGTGATATACTACAAAGAATTACATATTTAAAACATCAAATTGTTTTCTTACCATAAACCAGAGATTAATGGTGGTGCAGTGTTAACTCAGTGTTAACTAAGTTAATTGCTCTGTTAACTGACAGAAACTATGGGCCTAACATTAAATAAAATTATTATAACAGCAGGAAAAATACGTGAAAGATAAGCCTAATCTTATATATGTTAAAAAAATCCTAAAAATAGACAATTTATAATCTAAATCAGTGACACCATAAACCCAAAGGCAGATCACTTTGCACAACTTTAGTCATTTTAAATATTATTAACTGATCCATAATAATTAAATTAAGAAAATAACCTCACATTTTTACTCAAAAAGATTTTTTTAAATTTCATTGCTTTTAACTCACAGTCTGATTTGACAAAACATTTTGTTAACTTAATAATTAGTTTAATAACTAATGATGCTACACCTTTTAAGTGATTCATATATTAAATTGTTTTTAGTCATTCAGGATAACTTACAAAAGAGATTTTAAAAACTGATATGGAGAGAGACTGGGTCATTTGCTAATGAATCCAATTCATTTTGGGGTTATATACTTTCTCAAAAATTATAAGGCTTTCATTTTGTTATCTTAATACTAAATAATTAAAAATTCTAAACTAATTTATTTAGATAGGAAACATCTCTTTAGTTCATTTAATAAAAATTAGCAGAAATAGTTTTTCTGTACCCAGCAAAGTTTAAAGATAAAAGAGGTATGCTAATTAAATATATCAGAAATAATGCTATCTAAATTTTGTTTCAAAATAGCATAGTTTACATGATTTTAAAAAACTTTTAGGATAATTTTAATGTTTTGACAACCCTAAGTCTATTACAAACCACCTAATAAGTTATTTAATGTTTAAAACAACTCAAACTACAAAAAGAAAAAATGTATCACAAATTAATAATTTCAAATAGAGCTATGGTAAAAATATAAAATTTTATTTTTTTATTAGCAAATCCAATTGCTATGACAAAATGGGTCTTGGAATATGTGGTAGTTCCCATCTGCATTTAAAAAATTCATCCTACACTAATGTTCCCTTTTAAAAGTGTTATTTTTTCTCTTCACATGATATTAAAGTTCCAAATTGTTAGACATTATGATTTGCATGTTGCTTTTTGAAACATTCTGTTTTGTTAGTGTGTGACAAATGTATTTATTGCATGATCGTAGTTTTCCATTGTAAACCTAATATGAACACTTTTTTTTCTCATTTGTCGTGTGCTGTGGAATTTGATTTCTTTACTTATTTGGCATTCATTCCCTCATTAGACACTGAAAGAGTTTTACCAGGTAAGGCATTATTTCACTGCATTTTCTTTTAGCCAAGAAGTAGTTATAACATGTAAAAAATTTTTTTTGGATAGATTATTTTGTTTGTTTTGTCTCCCTTATTTTATTTTAAGGCACTTTGTTGGAAAGAATATGTATTGAAATGGTTTACATACAATTTTTTACAGGAAGTGCAGAGCTGTACTGCTGACTTAGGTATCACAGCAGACAGCTCCAACCATCCAGACAACAAGCACAAGAATCGCTATATCAATATTGTTGCCTGTAAGTACATCCTTGACCCAGATGACCTCACCAACCACACTGCTGTGCTGTCAGTGTACCAAAGCCATCAGCACTCAGATATGGGACCTTTGGGACCTTTGTTTTTTGGGGAAAAGATCTGTGTTTAATAATACATAGCCTTCTATCCCTTCAACTTAAATGCATTCTGCAGTTAATGACATCTGCTGAACACACTCAAATTTTAATCTGGTCCTTTCTTCAGGTCCTGTGGGCTATATATGTCTTCTTGTGGTTTCTGCCATTATTTATACTCGCTGGTCCTATTTTCATTTGGATCTATTCACTTTTATGTGAACTTACTAACCAAATCACATTCTCATTAGACTTCCTTTTTTTTTTTTTTTTTCCGTTACCTTAATTTATTTCCTCTCTGTCTTCCTGGAGTCTTATAAAGGATGGATTAGATTCCCTCTTTTGACTTCTTCCTTCCTTGTTCTTAGCTATTCTCTCCTTAGTAAACAAATCTATGACTTTTTCATTAATGAAATTGTACTTATTTTTTCCTATGAAATTACCAATTTTTTCCATCTTCTTATAGCACTTCTTTGCTACATTTGTTCATTCTTATTTTGATTTATATTTCTCTCCTTCTCTTGAATTTCATATTCACGATCTCTCCTCCTTAGCTTCAGTGAACACTGTATTCCCAGCTGGGCTGTTTGAATTCTGCTTCCACTTTAGTTCTGGAAGCCCCTAGGGCTGGACCCTCCTCCTCTTATCACTGTGGTTTCTTAAATAGTGTGCATAGGCACTACCTTCCTTTCCACGGGCTTTCACCAACTTTTATTTTTCGTAGAGGACTCTCCTACATGTTTGTCTTCCTCAACTGAAACAACTCTCCTGACTGCACATAAAACTTGGTTGCTTCTCAGGGTGAATTTGTTAGAATTCCCTCTGCAAGCTAAATAGAAAATACCCACTAGATAACCAAGAGGGACAGAGATGAACATTTGTTGAACACCTATTGTTTGCATGGCACTATAAATATATTATCTCATTTAATCCCTTAAACAACCTGGAAAGATAAGTAATAACAATTCTGTTTTAGAGATGAAGAAAAACACTCAAAATTCTAAGAACATTGGAACCTATACCAAAATAGAGCCTGTCATCTAGATTCATCTTTCCATTGCTAGGCATCTATTTTCACATAAGCTCTCTCTACCAGTGTGAACTGTTACTGTCAGAGAAGTACTATACTTTCTGTATTAATGTAACTTGTTACGGTTTGGTCTGTATTCACTTCTTTTTTAGAGACTACCAAGTTTCCTTCTGTAACACTTTCCTTTCCCATTAAGTATCTCCTGAAAATGAATATAGTTTCTCCACAGAACTAACATTAATTCTAAATTCTGGTTCAACATGTTAGGATTACCATAGTACACTGTGTTTCACTTCAAGGTTTTCACTCCCTTTCTTTTTTCTTTTCTTTCTTTTTTTTTTTCTTTTTGAACTCGGGGGTATTCAACCACTGAACCACATCCCTAGCCCTATTTTGTGTTTTATGTAGAGACAGGGTCTCACTGAGTTGCTAAGCACCTCGCCGTTACTGAGGCTGGCTTTGAACTCGTGATTCTCCTGTCTCAGCCTCCCAAAGTGCTACAGAGACTCTTCCTCTCTCAGTTTCCTGTTCAGAGTGCCTCTGCTGCCACCCTTCCCTGGCTTTCTGGGGCTTCCATCACTCTGTTTTCTCCTCGAGTGACTCCCTACTATTCACAGCCCCTATATCATTTATCTAAGATGCCAACTTCAGGTTCCAACCTCTGTGAAAACTTATCAATCCACAGCAGTGCAGTTTCTCCCTTCACATCCCCCTTGGTAGCACACCTCTCTCCCAACACCTGTACATTGCCTCCTGGTATGTCCTGGGCTTACTACATTAGATATTCCTTAAAAGCAGAGATTTCTGTATTTCTTTTTTATCTTTGTCATTTCAGTATCCCCCCAAAGCCTATTAAAATGAATTATTTTTGTGCTTATTTTGTGTGAAATAAATGGACACATATATAAATGACCTTTATTGTGAAGAGGAGTCCATACTTGAGTGAAATTATTCTCTTTTTGTTCCAGATGATCATAGCAGGGTTAAGCTTGCACAGCTTGCTGAAAAAGACGGAAAACTGACTGATTACATCAATGCCAATTATGTTGACGTAAGCATGTAGGATTTGAAATGTTATGGAAATTAGACCTTAAATTTATTATACCATAAGCAAGGCATGGTGGTGCACACCTGTAATCCCAGCACTTTGGGAGGCTGAGACAGGAGAACCACGAGTTCAAAGCCAGCCTTAACAACAGCGAGGCACTCAGCAACTCACTGAGACCCTGTCTCTATAGAAAACACAAAATCGGGCTGGGGATGTGGCTTAGTGGTCAAGTACCCCTGAGTCCAATCTCAGGTGCCAAAAATAAAAATTTATTATACCATAATGCAATACATGTACCAGTGTGTAATACATATTATGTGATATATAATGAATTACATATTATCAATAAATAATTTTAAGAGATCCTATAACAAAGGATTTCAGATTGAATAACACTATTATATTTAGCTTATTTCTTAGGGAAGGGAGGGAATTAAGGCCAAGATATACATTCAAGGTAGACTGTGTGTACTCAGAGAGGTTTATAACTCCTCAAGTGTGAGGGGCAAAACTAGTGTTTGTTTTGAATTTCCCATAACTCCTGGCACAATTCTATGCATATAGTAGATAAGTACTCCCAGCCCCTGGTAACCATCATTAGATAACCACCAGTAGATAAGAAATCCTAGCTAAACAACAACAAAAAAATCCCATGATAGTACTAACTAATAAGCAAACACATGATTATCAAACCAGTTATCTGCCTGTATAATTTTGGGTACTTTTCAGTCTACAGTTTCATTGAACTGATACTTTTCAAAGACTATAGACCATTTACTAGATAACTTCAGTACCTCATCTCTAAATCAGGGATGATACTTTCATTTTGCACAGATAAAAGACTAGGTTAATGTTTGTTAAGTATCTTGTTCAACAATGGGTGCTTGGCCCCAAATAGCTGTTGATGATTAGCCCTGCTCAGCACTGCCAAGAAGAGGAAGGAGGTCACAGCTCAAGCTTTCTCAACTTTGTAGACAACTAAGCTCCATTTCCTGAAATACATCTCAAAGCAGCACAGTTTAAGTCTAGATTTTTTTCTTTAGTACTAGAGATTGAACCCAGTGCCTCCCTCATGCTAGGTAAGTAGTCTACCACTGAGCTACATCCTCAGCTCTATTTTGTTTCATTTTCATATGGAATCTCACTAACTTGTCCAGCCTGGCTTCAACATGCCCAGGTAAGAACCAGATTTTAGGCATAATCAGTGAACTTGGATTAAATGCACTTGGAATAAAAATGCAGGGAATTAAGTTTGTGTCAAAATAAAGAGAACTTTTGTTTTGTAGAAATTATAGTTCAGAAAGAAGTACAGTTCTTACTAGTACTATCACCTTTCTCCAGCTTTGTGAATTTAATTTATTTTTTGTGGTTTTCTGTTAAGAGAAAAAAAAGTACTGACCTTAAAGACTTAAGTGTTCTACAGTTTAAAATAACATGCAATTCAGTTAGTAAGAAATACTAATCCTTTGTTTCTTTAGGGCTACAACAGACCAAAGGCTTACATAGCTGCCCAGGGGCCACTGAAATCTACAGCTGAAGACTTCTGGAGAATGATATGGGAGCATAATGTAGAAGTGATTGTCATGATAACAAACCTTGTGGAGAAAGGAAGGGTAAGTGGGTGATCCATGATGTCATCCCCCAGAGAGCAACTAGAGGCACTTTCAATTTGTTTTAATAGAGTTAGCATTAGAAAGCAACAAAAGATATGAAAGCTAATCAGGATTCCCTCTAACAAGTATGACAGCTAAAGGGAAACAGCATTATAGATCAACAAGTTTCAAAATGAATCAAGCTATCTGATTCTTTTTAAAAATTGTTATTGATGCATATTATACAGGATGTTGATTTTCTTTGTGACATATTTGTATATACATAAAAATGTAATTCGATTAATTTGACTCCCAGAATATATAAAAAATTCAAAAAACTCTTCAATAACGTAAATAGCAAAGAAACTGGAAACATGTCTCAAAAGAAGTACAAGTGCCTGTTTGCTTCTTAAATGCATTCTTCACACTGTGAGAAATAGTAATCGTGACCCATTGCAAAGCAACGAAGGGTGAAGTCAATTTGAATTCACAGGACCTGAACTTGAGTGATGGCTCTGTAGTAACTCAGTGTATTTGGCCTCACTCTCCTCCTCTGAGAGGGGGACAATTAGACTAGATTATGTGAACCCTCTTTCCTTTCTGTGGGTCTGTGCTTGGTCACCTCTACAACTAACTTGCTCTCACTTAGAAAGGAAAGACAACATTTAGATGAGTTAGAGATCCAGTCCTGCCACTGTCTCAAACCTCTACTTACTTCAGGCATGACTTTCACAATGAACATTTGAAATGTAGAAACCTTAAGTAGCACCTTCTTTTTCTCTGTTACAGAGAAAATGTGATCAATACTGGCCTACTGATGGTAGCGAGGAGTACGGGAACTTTCTGGTTAATCAGAAGAATGTTCAAGTACTTGCCTATTATACTGTGAGGAATTTTACTCTAAGAAACACAAAGATAAAAAAGGTGAGTCAATAAATGATGGCTAAACCCTTTCCAAAGATGAATGGATAAGGAAAATGTGCTTGTATATGTATATATGCACAATGAAATACTATTCAGTTTCAAAAAAATGAAACCCTGTCATTTGTGACAACTTGGATGAAGTGACATAAGCCAGGCACAAAGACAAATAATACATGATCTCACTTATATAAGAAAGTCAAACTCAGATAAGTAGAGAGAATGGTGATTACCAGCAGGTGGGAGTTAAGAGAACTGGGGAGAAGTTGGTCAAAGGATAAGAATTTCAGTTAGGAGGTGTGTTAATCAGCTTTTTGTCACTGTAACCAAAATGCCTGAAGAGAATAACTTAGGAGAAAAAAGTTTGTTTGGATCATGGTTTCAGAAGTTCAGTCCATGCTCAGCAGACTCCATTACCCTGGGCCCAAGGTGAAAAAGAACAGCATGGCAGAAGGGCATGGTGGAGGAGCACAGCTCCACTTACAGTAGTCAGAAAGCAGTGAGAGAGAAAGGGGGCCACAGGGAAGGCGAATCCTTCCAGGGAATGCCCCCAGTAACCCATGTCCTCCAGCCATGTCCCATCTGCCTGCAGTTATCACCCAATTAGTCCATTCAAAGTAGGATGGACTGATTAGGTTACAGCTTTCATACTTCAGTCATTCCCCCTCTGAATATTGCTGTGTTAACACAGGAGCTGTCAGGGAATGTCTCATATCCAAACCATAATCAGGAAGAATAAGTTCAAATGATCTATTGTATAATATAGTGACAATAAATAATGACAGTGTATTATATACTTAAAAATTAGAGAGTAGATTTAAAGTAATCTCACCAAAAAAACATATGAGGTTATGCATATGTTAATTAGCTTTTTAGCCATTTCACAATGTATACATAGTTCAAAATGTGTTTACATTTTACACCATAAATTAATATAATTTTTATTCATCAATTGCAAATAATTTTTAAAATAAAGCAAATGACAAAAATTATGTTATCAATTTTATAATACATTCAGTTCTTCTTAAATGAATGAGTGAAATAATCAAAAAATGGTAAAAAAAATTATATATATATATATACTTAAAGGCAGTCAAAGTTCTTATCACAGCTACACCTCAATCCCAATGGCTGTTCCAAGTATCTAAATGTCAGCTTCCAGTATCTAAATGATTCTGGCTTTGAAGCCAGACTGATTATAGCGCCTGTGTTTTCAGGGGATATGATGCATAAACCAAAATTCTGACCCCTGTTGCCACTTCACAGGACAGCCCTGACAGAATACACAACATCCAACTAAAAAGAATGGAGATTGAAATAAGAAAAGTGAAAAGCCAGCCAGAAAAATAATGTATTATTTGGGATTCTCAAGGGTAACAGGTCCAACAATATGGATGGACAGACAGATGGATAGATAGATCAATAGATCACTGAGTATTTTTAAGGATTGACTCAAATGCCTTGGAGGATTATCAATTCTGAAATCTGTAGAGAAGGTTGGTAGCCTGGAAATTCAAGTAGGAGTTGATATTGTGATTGAGGATTGAAATTCATCAAGGCAGCAGACTGAACATTCAGGCAGGGTTTCTGTGCTGCAGTCCTGGAGAGAATCCCATTTTCTTCAGGAAAACTTTGCTCTTAAGGCCTCAGTCTTTTAATATATCCCACCCACATTATGAGGGTGATCTGCTGTACTTGAGTCTACAGATTGAAATGTTAATCACATCGAAAAAGACACCTTCACAACAACATCTGTGGTGACTAGCGTTTGACCCCACAGCTGGCTACCATAGCCTAGCCAAGTGCACACACAAAAGTGACCATCACAAATGGCAGTACACTCTGTTTTTTGCTTCATTATAGACACCAGTGTCAGGCTGTGAATCCTGAATTGATACTTAAGAATTGTGTAGGTGTACGTGCTTTTTGTGTGCGTGTTACTGTCATTAGTGGTCTAAACTTTTCCAGGGCTCCCAGAAAGGAAGACCCAGTGGGCGCGTGGTCACACAATATCACTACACTCAGTGGCCTGACATGGGGGTACCAGAGTACTCACTGCCTGTGCTGACCTTCGTGAGAAAGGCAGCCCACGCCAAGCGCCACGCCGTGGGGCCTGTTGTAGTTCACTGCAGGTGAGTCTCAGAGGTGTGTTTCTGAAGTCACAGAATTGCTCATGCCAACAAAAAGGAAATCGATGGGACAAAATTTTGCCTATATGAGAATGATTTCGTGAAAAGAGAGGCATAAAATTATGTACCAATTTTCATAAGCATAGATCACTAGGAAATGCTGATGCTAAGACTTGGAATTTGCTGAGTATTTTAGAACACCGTGTATTTTGAAGATTTCTATTATTTGATTTGATTATTGGATTAGAACCTGTTAACTGTGTGAAGCAGGTAGAACATTTATATTGTTAAACGTTTCATGTAACACACCATGGGATAAAAAATGCTGAAGATGCATCTCCTATTCCTGAGAGTGATCCTGTTGTAGAATTGTTATGCCACATTTATATGAGAGAAGCCAAGGCGCCAGACCATGAGGAACCTGAAAAAATAACTTGAATATATCGTTTAACAATTTGAGACCTAAATCCCTTTCTCCTTTTCCTCAGTTCTTTCTGACATATCATATTGAATGTATTATCAATTTATCATTGTCCAAGAACTTCAGTTTGCAAGATTGGGTTGATAAATAGCAAGACTGACATTACAAACGAAGAGAACAAAGATAGATGTTTTCATCTAATATTCCTCAGTTAAAATAATAGCAGTTAATATTCTCAGAATGCTGACTGTACTAAGCTTTATGTCCACAAAAATCAAGTTCATTTCTACACACAGTATTTTGCCAAAGCAGTACCTGGGTTTTTGCAGAAACAAGTGTTTCCTTTAGTATAGAGCTTATCTGATACAGTCTAGTTACCTATCTCAGAAGCAATTCTCAGACAAAGTTTGAGAGTCTGATCTTGAATTTTTTTTTAATCTCTTTGCCTGAGGATACTTTGAGGAAAACCAGAAAACACAGGAAAAATAGCTGTGAAGGTCAGGAATTGTTTCTTAGCAAATGGAGAAGGCTCTGGCTATTGTGCAAAGCAGGTGCTAATTTTCCACTCCAGCACTTCCTACGTGTTGGAACATTTGAAAAGAATCCCTGTCTATGAATTCTGTCCCCCTGATAGAGGCTTTGAAGAAGTTGATGGATAATAGCCCTTTAGAAATGACTGAAGTTATGCTTTATCCTCACGATTTCACTGAAATGATATTTTCAGTTGAAAGCTCCATCAAATTCTTTTTCCCATGAATGCAGAAACCTTTGTAAACATGTCTACTTGGCAATACAGACCCAAGGACCTTTGCTTTTCAGAATTTAGTGAAGTTGATGCTTTCATTTTTCTCAAATTAAATGTCTGTTTGCTAGGCTTTGATACATGCTATTTTTGATCTGTAATGTATAATGAATAATAAATGTAATTGTTGATTTTTTTAAATATCTCCCATAGAAATAGGTTGTTTTGCAGTTTCATTCACAGCAAAACATTTCAAAAGGAAACTTTTCAAATGTGTTGTTTAAATTACTATGCTTACCCTTAAACTGTTTATAAGATTAGATTATTAAATTTATCATGTGGCTCATTTGCTAGGGGAAAGAAATTATTCTAATGATTCTGTTTTCAATAATATGTATGCTTGACATTGAAATATTTCTTTCAGTGCTGGTGTTGGAAGAACAGGCACATACATTGTGCTCGACAGTATGTTGCAACAGATTCAGCAAGAGGGAACTGTCAACGTATTTGGCTTCTTAAAACATATTCGTTCACAAAGAAATTATTTGGTGCAAACTGAGGTATGGTTCAAAAATATATCTTTATTCGTTTAGGTATGGAAATGTCATTAAAACATAAATGTATGTGTTCATCTCCTAAGATGGCCATAATGAACTACACAGACTTGTGTGGCTTAAACAACAGAAATGCATTAACTCACAGTTCTGGAGACTCAAAGTCTGGAAACAAGGTGTTGGCAGGGTCATGCTCCTTCAGAAGCTTCTGGGGGATCCTTTCCTGCTTCTCCCAGCTTCTGGTGGCCCCAGGCCTTTCTTGGCATCACTCCAATCCCTACCTCACTCTTCACTTAATATCTTCCTGTACAGTCACCATGGTATTCCAGCTGACTTCATCTTAACTAATTATGTCTGCAATGACCCTATTTATGGTGAAGGCCATATTCTGAGGTACTGTGGAGTTATAGCATTGATGTATCTTTTGGGGGACACAATTCAGTCCATACTACCAGGTAACAACAGATATGTTACAGATGGGTCAGTTAAATTTTATCTGTTTTGTGACCAATTAAAGAATATCTTTGAGATGACACTAGTAACACAAAGGAGTCTGTGGAACAGTCAGTACCCATCCTGCTATCAAAATCCTCAAATTACTCATACATATATCAAGCTCCTGGATTCATTTTCTGTTTAAAAAGCATGAATGTCATGTAAGCTTTTTATTTAAGTCCACATAATTTGATAATATATAACACAGGCCAGAGTCTGCAAATCTTCATTTTATTCTATTTCTAAGTAAAAATGAATTTAAATTGAAAATCATGGATGTGAACTTGAAAAAAAAATCAGAAACATATGGCTAACCAGGCTTCAAAACCAAACCAAACTCCCCTCAAGGAATGACTTGTGGGTCAAGAAAAGACCAGGGAACTTCCATACATGAATTATGAGAGAACTATTAAAAATTATAGACAAGCTGGGTGCGGTGGTGCACACCTGTGATCCCAGCACTTTGGGAGGCTGAGACAGGAGAATCGTGAGTTCAAAGCCAGCCTCAGCAAGGGCGAGGTGCTAAGCAACTCAGTGAGACACTGTCTCTAAATAAAACACAAAATAGGGTTGGAGATGTGGCTCAGTGGTCAAGTACCCCTGAGTTCAATCCCTGGTACCAAAAAAAAAAACCAAAAAACTGTAGACAAAATCAAACTAACTTATACGTGGAAGGCTACAAGGAGAGTTGGAGTGGTTAGAAGGGGAATACCACCTGAAGTATGGGAGTCAGGAAAACCCTCCTTGGAAGTATAGTAATGTCCAGTTCCAAGGAGTGGCAGAAGGTATTGCTTTACCTCTCCAAATCTTCCTGTTTTCTACCCACAAATGAAAATGTATGATAAAGAAAGAAGTGAGGACCAGAAGAGACCATTTCTTGCTGAGTCACCTCCTATGCTCTATCTGACTTCCCGCCATGTCTAATGAGCAATCTCTGTGGGATCTCCCCACTACCACCATTTTGTTAAACTCTTTTTGTCTGTTAATGGAGGATAACAGTTTCATACCTAGATACATATGACACAATCTGAAGTAATATTTCTGTTGTCATTGTTTTGCCAGGAACAATATGTCTTCATTCATGATACACTGGTTGAGGCCATACTCAGTAAAGAAACAGAAGTGCCAGATAGTCACATTCATGCTTATGTTAATGCACTCCTCATTCCAGGACCAACGGGCAAAACAAAACTGGAGAAGCAATTCCAGGTGAGTTCCCTGAATGCCTCTTGATTGTCACCATAGAACTGAATGTCCCCACATTTCTCATTTGACTTAACCAAGGCTATGTGAACAGGTTGAGGTATTGTTGGTGCACAGTAGCTTTGTGTTTAAATCATATTATTCTGTACAACAGGTTATAGCACCACACAATAAATTTCAAGGAGAAACTTAATTCTGAGTGGCAAGTTCTCAGAAAACCTAGACTAACTTTTATAAATGCAGACTTGGCCTGGGAAAGGAGGGTATAGAGCATAACAGAATGAACAGACAGAACTCATAATACAAAGCATTTAAGTGCTCTTTTTGACTTGAGAGGAAATCAAAAAAACAAAAACAGACCACTTTAACATGAGTGCTGTGGCTCAAGCTGTTCCTGCTGCTCTTTGGAAAAGTATGTGTCTCACTTCAAACCCTTGGACTATAGAGTAGGCCACGCTAGAACAATAGCTTATTCAACCCCCATTTCTCCCACTTACCCATCTTGAGACAGCTCACCAGAGAGAGGGCACGTTTTGTTTGATGCCATACCTCCCATAACACTAGCTCTCCAGCTTTCAGAAATCAGTGTAAGCAGAGAAGTTAGAAAGCAGGTATTATTAGACCTGCAGCGGGGATCAGAGGATTTGCAGAATCATAGCTTTTTGGAGTGAAGGTTGTTATTTTGTTCCACATTATTTCTATACTATCCTCTGACTTCTCAGGACTCCTGGAGAAACAGGGTCAATTTCTGAAGAAACTATCTGGGAAGAATTGGGAAGACACTGAAAAAAACCCAGGAGAGTCAACAAACTTTGAGAGTCTACTTTTTCTTCTCTCCTTTCCCCAGAGAATAACAGAAAGTGTTAGCCACCATGGACTCTCTCAGGCCTTTTGCCTTCTCAACTCTACCTTCTGTGCTCCTGGGGGTGTAAGAGGAAGACTGGGTTGGATACTAAACTTAGAGCATGTTGTCAGGAACACAAATGCTTTGCTCAGCCAGACTTGAGTCATGAAGAAATGCTTTCGGGGAAAAACAAAAACAAAAACACCAAACTATGCAGTTTGGATTCCTGAAACAGATAATTAAGAGATGTAAAACATTAAAATCAACCTGTTAGGATGGCTTCTGCATAGACGAAAACCTAATTTTAATGTTATGCCGCTTACTTTCAATACAGTTCTCATTTAAATATGATTTATCCCTACACAGTTACATAAAATAATTGGTACAGTTTAAACTGAATAATCCAGCATGAAAATTAAAACTTAAGATCCGATGAAAAGGAGAGATATTTGACTCTCTTTTTCCTGTTAGCAAGATAAATAAGGAAATATATGTATGTGTACTATCCTATAGAAAATATTCATTCAAGTTTACACATAGAAAAATTTCCTTGAAACAAATGTGGGTCTATTTATCCAATAAATATTTATCAGTTACCTATTAGACACCAGGCTTCTGTGTTTGGTACTAACTAGAATAGAAATATTAATTTAAAAAAGAGTGCACCCAGCTCCTACTATCATGGTGCTTGCAGTCTAATGGGAGATTTAAAAAAAAAAAAAAAAAAGACACAAACACAAAACAGGGTGAAAAGTCCCATTATAGAAGTAAAACAAGGTGCTATAGGAGTACAAGTAAGAATGCTACTCAGGGAAGAATTGTATGGGAAATGTTACTGAGATGATCACAGGACTTGGTGATTTATGGGCCTCTACAATGGGGAAAGGAGAAAGCATAACTACTCAGAATCCGGCAGGGTAACTGAAGGTGGTAATATTCACAGGGAGAATTCAGGAAGAAGAAGTACATGCTTAAGGGGTACGGTGGGGAATAATATGGTGAATGTACTTCTAAACCTACCTAATTTTGAGGTAGTTGGGAGGAGCATTTCATTAGCTTTTTATTACTGTCATGAAACACCTGAGGCAACTACTTATAAAGAAAAGAGTTTAATTTGGCTTAGGGTTCTTGATGTACAGTATGCAAGGGGCCACATCTCCTTTATGGCTTTCTTGTTGGCAGAGTTGCAGGCTCCTCAGAGCATCAAGTGGCAAGAGACTGGGGGAAAGGAAGGAGATGAGAATGTGTGTGTGTGTTTCTTCTTGTCTTTTATCCTCTATTTATAAAGATCCCAGGATTCAGTCACAGGGGCTCCACCTTAATGACCTTATCTAATCCTGATCATCTCCCAAAGGCCCCTCTTGTAAATATCCATGTTGCTTAAGTTTCCTCCCTCTTACTACTTCACAGTTGGAATTAGATTGCCATACGTGATGCCTTGCAGGAAATGAGATGTTTGTCATTGAAGGCTTGGGAGAGATTATTTAAGGAAAATTATGATTAACCAATGAATGACAATCCTATAAAAACATTGGTAAAAATGAGAATCACAAGGTAAAAGAGAATTTGGGACAGTGAGAAATAAGAGAATCCAAAGAAAATAATGTTTGAAGAAGGAGGAAATGGACAAAGATGGCAAATGCTCATGACAAATTCAGTCATATGGGAAAGGTCATTGAATGTAGCCAAAAGGATAGTCATGCCCTTTTGTAAAAGCTATTTAAGAAAAGTATAGCATTGAAACCTGATTACATGGAGTTAAAAAGTGAATGGATTTGAGGAATTAAAGAGAACAACTAGAAAACTCCTTAAAAATTGTGCTCTGAAGAGAATCATAAAGACAGCTGTAAGGAACTGTGGAGTTAGAGGATAAGTGATTTTTTTTTGCTTTGTTTATTTTTGGAGGTTTTTGGTTGTTGTTGTTTATGCTTTAATGACAGACATAAGAGCTTCTTTTAAAAACTGTTAAGAAATGGAGGGAATTTGAGGAAGCAGAGATCTGAATGGGTGCTAAAATTCAGAACATGGACTTAATGTTCAGAAGCAGGAAAACCTAAGTGGGTGGGCATGGTAATGAATGTACAGACTCCAAGGCTGGAGGCCCCAAGTACCCTGTGACTGCTGTTACCTTCGTGAAGGAGGGAAAGAGAAAGAGGAGAGAAAGTGCATGTGTGTGTCCTGCATATCTTCTGCCTACTCCTGCAAAGGTGTTAAATAGCTGCTTGTAGGAAGGGAGGTAATTCCAAAGAACTTATAGCATACTACCATATTTTCAGAAAATGTATAGTCAAATTAGAAAATGTCAATGAAAAGTTGCCCTCCCCCAAATTTGGATATTTAGACTCTAATAAAAATGTTCTTTCTCATAATTTACATATTCAAGAGGAAATTGTAAAATCTTTAGAATTAAAGGTCAAAAGAACTGTATAGCACAATTTCTACAAATATCTCACCTTCAGAATATAACCAGGCCTCCCAAAATTTAATATCAGGTTTGGCCAAATATTTATGACACAAAAGTTTCCAGACATTAGGATAAAAAAAAATACATATAGGTTGTAAATTAGACCAACTATTTCATTGGACAAATAAAATTTTGATATCAAAACAATACAATGACAGTATAGGACATTTATAGGACAATATCAAAAAATCCTTTTTAAAATATTAGCAACTCAAATGCAGTAGTGCATTTTTAAATATCCTGATCAAGTAGAGTTTATATGGTTTTTTCTAAGAATGAAATCATGATTTGGTAAATATGAGTATATTTAGGTATAAGAATTATATGACTCAATAGATGCAGAAGAAGTAGTCAGTAAAATTATATAGCATTTGTAACAAAATTCTTAAGAAACTGGGAATGGAAGAAAGTTTTATTAGCCTTCTAGAAGATGTGGATCATAAAACTAAAACCAACATCACATATAAAAGACTGAACTTTGGAACTGTCATAATAGATTCAAGAAAAGACAGCTATGATACCATTCTTAAACACTATATTGGAAATTAGGTTAGACAAGAAGGTAATCCCAGCTGCTCTGGAGGCTGAGGCAGGAGGATAGTGAGTTCAAAGCCAGCCTCAGTAAGGGCGAGGTGCTAAGCAACACAGTGAAACCCTGAGTTTATCTCTAAATAAAATACAAAGAAGGGCTGGGGATGTGGCTCAGTGGCCGAATGCCCCTGAGTTCAATCCCCAGTACCCCAAAAATAAAATAAAATAAAATAAAATGTATGTAGGTACAAAGGGATTTGCAGATAATATGACTGTCTACATAGAACACCAAAAGAAACAAAAGTGAGTGTATTATATCTTATTAGATTTCAATAAGTACCTGTGAAAATCAATATTCATTAGCTATGAGTGACTAGAAAATGCATTAGAACAAAAAACATCCAATCATGAAAAACAACTCCAGGGTCTCAAAAAAAATACACTTAAAACATGCAATTAATGTATAGAAAAAATTACAAAACTGAACTGAGGAGCATAAAATTAGGGACAAAGAGATATGCCGTTTGTAGTTGGAAATATTATTAAAATGTTGATTCTCCGTAAGTTGAATATAAAATTTTATGTATCGGTCAAATTTCCAGCAGAGTTTTTAATGAAACAATGAAAATGCACAAATTTTAATTTACTATGGGAAAGTAGAGAGCCAAAAACCTTTCTACCTGTACTGAAAAAGAAAACGTATCAGGGAATAATTCAGTACTTGTGCTGTACATGAAGACTTTGTATAAGATGTAATATTGAAAACCAACAAATCAGCCAGAGGAAGCTGCATCTGAGGAAATCTGTCATGAGATGGAGATGATAATCAGAGAGGAAAGGGCAGACTAATCAATAAACGGCACTGGGAAATTTTCTATGTTGGTAAAAGTAAAATTATACCTTTATCACACTTCAAACACTAAAATATATTCTAAAGGAAGGAGGCGAAAGCAAAACTTTATCACTAATGTAAGAAAATGTTGGAAAGTATTTTTTGATGATTTTAGGGTAGAGAAGGCTTTCTTAAATAAAAACATAATTTACCAAACTCTTTAATAAAAAATTAATAAATGGGCTGTGGATCTGTATGACTAAAGAAAACACATTTACAATTTTTAACAGACTGTATAGATTTATATTCAAGAGATCAAGAATCTAATACATGACAGGAAGTAAGAATATAAAGGACAGTCATCAAAGAAGAAATCTAAATGACTAATGAGCACTGAAATGTACAGTCTCACAGTAATGAAGGAACTGCAAATACAAACCATGACATGCTTTTCCATCTGACTGTTTTAGTGTTTTTATTAGTGCATTATGGTTATGCATAATAGTGGGGTTCATATGGACATGCATGGAATATCATTTGCTCCATTGCAATCCCCAGTACTTTCACCTTCCCTCGCTTCTTCCCTCCCCTTGTTCCCTTTCTTCTCATCTACTGGTTGTCCTTCTATTTATTTATTGTTATAAGAGTGTTAAAAATTAAACATCATTAACTGCTAATTCACTCTAGAAATCTTTATGTATGTGCACAATAAGAAACATCAGAGATATTCATTGTTACAAAGCTTGAAATAACTAAACATTGGAAATATCTCAAACACTAGATGGGAACTAGGTGAGTAGCATGTAGATTTTTCATATACTGCAGTACTAATAGCAGTAGAAGCAATGAATACAATCTAGCTACCTACATATATATGCATATACACCCACACAATGTAATTTACCTCCCAACAGCTGTGTGAGATTTAAGTAAAGGAAATAAGAGGGCGCACATTGTAGAGGAAGCTACAAGGAGGATCCTCTTGATGCTGAAAGGTGAACTAGTAAGGGTTCTCTGCTTCTTTCACCTCTCCTGGCATAGAGCACACATGCTCCAGGGAGTTCACTAAAACTAGGTTTAATTCAGGGACTCCTTGGAAAATAAGTTAATCAAGCACATTTAAGTATCATCTTGGTCAGGTCACATGTTTGTGCATGTTTGCTTATTTGGGTGACTTAAACGAAATAACCTGTACTTTTCCCTTGCTCAGCTACTGAGCCAATCAAACATACAGCAAAGTGACTACTCTACAGCCCTGAAACAATGTAACAGGGAAAAGAACAGAACTTCTTCTATTATCCCTGGTAAGTTATGTTGAATCTGGAAGAATCAACTTTTTTCACAATAAAAGTCTTGTAACTAATTTGGCAATATTTGTATATCTTGGGACAAATGTCACTCACTGTAATTATTATATGTTAGATCTATTATCATATTGTTCTAATTATGCCCAATGTGTAACTGTTTTTTAAAAAAAACCTCATAAAATCTTCATTTTATCTAAATGCAAAACATTTGAATAGATAGCTTAAATATCACAGACACCCATCTTGGAAAATGTAACTATATTTTGCATTTGGATGTTGAGGGAGGATGGCAAAGTGCTGTGAGAATGGTTGTTTATCACGAATGTTCTGTGTTCCAGTGGAGCGATCAAGGGTTGGTATTTCGTCCCTGAGTGGGGAAGGCACAGATTACATCAATGCCTCCTACATCATGGTAAGTTAGAGACATCCCTGGGAAGACTGTTAGCAGAATTGACACCAGAGTGGGTTGCCCACCACAGCAGTGACAGCAGGCAGGGGCAGCACCACTAGTAGGCATAAATCAAGTCGGATGACCACAGGGCCACAGCCTCCTGCAGCACGTAGGAGTACCAGCATTCCCCCGTTTTTTTGTGTGTTGGGACTGAAGAACCCCAAGCAGGACAGATGGCGATATGAAGGAACCCAGAGTCACCATTCAGGTCTGATAAGTAGACATAAAACTCAACACTTGCCCACCTAAGAGTCTCCATTTCATTTACCAGTGCAGAGCTCAATGGCAGACCCAGGATGTGCCTGCTTCATCAAAGCCCAAGCTTACCACTCCAGGTGTATAGCACCATTCTAGCCCTGCACACAGAGCCTGCTTGGGGACCTGGATTTCTAAAGATAACATACTTTCCTTCTGTGTTTAGATCTTCTGTGTGAGGGATGGGTGCTTGAGTAGATTGTTTTAGGTTTTTGCTGCTGCAACCAAAAGACCTGATAAGAACAATTTTAGAGGAGGAAAAGTTTATTTGGGGGCTCACAGTTTCAGAGGTTTTAGTCCGTAGACAGTCAGCTCCATTCCTCAGGGATCCATGTGAGGCAGAGCATCATAGTGGAAGAGTCTGGTGGAGGAAAGCAGCTCAGGACATTACATCAGGAAGCAGAGAGAGAGGCTCCACTCCCCAGATACATAATATTTATTCCAAAGGTGCGCACCCCACCCTGACCAATAACCTACCTCCTCTAGCCACACCCTACCTGCCTTTAGTTACCACTCAGTTAATCCCTACCAGGGTATTAATGCACTGATTGGGTTAAGGCTCTCATAACCCAATCATTTCGTCTCTAAACCTTCTTGCATTGTGTCATATATGAGCTTTTGGGGGACACCTCATATTTAAGCCATAACATAGATGGTGTGTGACCTGCATTACCATTTCAGGACAGTGAAACAGCTTGGCTTTAGATGAAAGGGCCCTAATTACCATTCCAAATATCTGTTCTATTTATCCATCCAAGACATTATTGAGGAAAATCGATGCAGGAAATCTTTGATGTGTGGGAGTGACGGCACCATCAGGGGTTAGGCATGGGATCTGAAAGAACTCAGAGCAGGAGCCAGAAGCGCCATGATTTTAATAAGTAACAGCGTAAAAATCATGATTTATATAAGGATACCAATTTCCAGGTTTCTTCAGCAAAATCTGGGAGGATCCTCCTTGATTCATGTCTTATAGAGGTAGCCAGGGTAAGTAGATACCGAAAGTGTTCTGTTATAGGTGTACAATTTGGCATTCTGACATTGGAGTTTAGAAAATGAGAATTTTGAATTCTGCTGTAGATTTCTATTTTATCTATTGTATGAAACACATTCCACATGCCATTTTGGTAAGTCGTCTCCTGTAGGTGATAGGTAAAACAGACTATAGCTCTTAAACTTAACCATGACACTTAACTTCTTATGCCTCCGTTTAATCGTCTATTAAATGGGAATCACAGTTCCTTTCTCATAATATTGTCATAAAGAGTAAATTTCTTAAGAGGAAGAAAACTGTCTGTACCTAGCATATAGGAAGTGCCCAGCTAGCATTGGCTATAATAACCACATTATTATTTGTACACACAGTCTACGATTTAAAAGACAACTTTGAGTTAAGCTCCATGAACTTAAAAAAACAAATGTTTTTCTGAATGTTTAAAGTCATGTGTCAGGGCTCTTTTTACCTTTTCTTTGGTGTTGTAGGGTTATTTCCAGAGCAATGAATTTATCATCACCCAGCACCCTCTTCTCCATACTATCAAGGATTTTTGGAGAATGATATGGGATCATAATGCCCAGTTAGTGGTTATGATCCCTGATGGTCAAAACATGGTAAGTGCCTTAGTTCATATTTAGTTCTTTACTTACATGGAAAATAATAGTTTACAATAGCCAGAAATCCATACCAACAAGAAAAGTGATTTTTATTTTTAACTAAGAGACTAATGTCTTTGGAATTGTACCTTCCCTTCTGTTGAACTTGTTTGGTTATACATTCTCCTCTCTGTAAAGACATATTTAAAGGAAAGTAGATTAAAATTAATTTTAATATGAGTATTTGTGACACTGCTTAAGAAAATTAGGATTTTTAGCCATGAATAATGTTGGTCTATATTCTTCGGAAATTCCCTTTATTTAAGGAAGTTCTTAGAAAAATTTTTTTTAAAAGATTCAGTAGGTAGGGCTTTTTTAGTACCAGAAAATCAAAACACACCCATTCTTCTTTCTGTGTTTGGAAAACCCAAAAACCAAAACTAAATTAATATTTCATTTAGGCTTTCATATATACTTATTCACTTTTGTTTATAAAGTTATCAAATGAAGCTAGAAATTGCTGAGCTCTTAAAATTACTTAAATCTTCCCAACTCACTTGTCAGTAATATAAGCAGCAAGGTTAGTATTGGCATTGATAAATAGTATGGGCAAAAAGATAGCAAAGCAAAAATTTGGGTTCTTGAGTGTAATATTTGATTTTACACATAAATCTTGTTTAAAACATTGGATAGATTTCAATTTTGAGATTCAAAGTAAAATTTGAACCGATTCAACCAATTAAATTTATTTTACGATCTGAATTTGGAGACTTTATTTTACTAAAATCTAGACTTTTCTTTGGTTTTGAATTTTCCAGGCAGAAGATGAATTTGTTTACTGGCCAAATAAAGATGAGCCTATAAATTGTGAGAGCTTTAAGGTCACTCTTATGGCTGAAGAACACAAATGTCTGTCTAATGAGGAAAAACTTGTAATCCAAGACTTTATTCTAGAAGCTACACAGGTATGGACATAAGTTAAATGACAAACTTTTCATTTTACCTATGTTTTAAACACATGCTGACTCAAGCATCTTTCTTAGAAATTAAAAGGATTCTGATTTCTTATGAATTGAGATAATTACTCAAATAGTCAATATTCCATTACTGAGAGCTTTCCTTTTCAGAATCATTACAGAATCAAGCAATTAGTCATTACTCAACTACATAAGTGTTGACTTCTATATGCATAAGAAATCAAAGATCTCCCTTTTACTCTACTCTGTTGCTGAAAGAACTTGTGTTTCATTTCCTAAACAGTTTGAATGTTTCATTTGTGTTTAAAGTAAACATAGTAATAAGCAATTTTATTATTTCTCCTTCTTGTGTTTTAAGACAGACTCTTATCTTGTATTCTCCTAAGTAATATGGGGAAAATATTACTTCCCCAAACTTACTGTTCTGCCAGCGTACAATGAATTCATAAGTGAAAAAATGCTTTGAAAAAGTTCAGTACAATAAACTAGGATTGTTTAAACTCTAAGTTATCTAGAAGACACTATTGCTATCAACAAGATAATATGTTGTTTTAATAAACTTTTGCTTATATAGCAAATATATATTATTAGACTATTTGTCAATAATTACTTATATAGAGTTACAGTAGAATACTAAAAGATGATGAGCCTTAGGTATGTGAAATTCAGAATATCATCTCAGAAAAAAATAGATCATTTCCTAAACAGTTTAAATGTTTCATTTTACTCTTATTATGAAACTTATAAACCATATATGCTGCATAAGTTCTCTATTCTCTAAAAGTATGATGATCAAAACACATAATTAATGGTGCAGATAGATTAATAATGTGAACAGTATATCAGTGGAATAGTTTCCTACTTACTTAAAGAAAAAAAGAAAAAGAATATGTTAATCCTTGACCAGCTAGCTGATGGGCAAGGTGGCTATGGGAAAGTGACTTAAATTCTTCCATTGGAAAATGAGAGGTAGGGACCCTTGATATCCTAAGCTAGTTTCTACCTACCGTTGTACCCTCACCACTTTAGCAAAACCTTCAGGTCTGCCCTCTCTCATGCCTTCCTCCCACTATTCTCCCCAAGTAGTTAAAAAAAAAAAAAAAACTTATTTATAAGAATAAAAATCATGATACCTTTATCTTGTCATTCCCATTTCCTGATCACTCCTCATGTCTAATGCCTAACTCAGGCTTAATAAATCAACAGCTTTCCTCCTAGTATTATGTATAAAATAAACGGACTACTCATTTATGATTGCCTCCAAATGAGCACCTTTCATCTGTAGAAGTCCCCTGTTATCCACACGTTAATCACCTAGGAGCCTAACCCAAGGATGGGCAGCATTCCTAAAACCATAATTAAGAGAGAAGGAAAGACTGAGGTGGGCAGTTCCATGAACTTCAGACAATTATAAGTGCTATCCACCAAATATCACAGCATTTGAGGTCAGTAGGGAGGTGAAAGTCTATTCTGAGTAGACCAGGATTTATTTCATGATATCCAGGAAGCTTGGATTCAACTACTGAACTCAAAATTTAAGGGTTTGTTATTTGTTATAAGGGCTATTTTTTTTTTTTTTTTTTTTTTTTTTTGGTACTGGGGATTGAACTCAGGGGCACTCGACCACTTAGCCACATCCCCAGCCCTATTTTGTGTTTTATGTAGAGACAGGGTCTCACTGAGTTGCTTAGCGCCTCGCCATTGCTGAGGCTGGCTTTGAAGGGCTATTTTTTAAATGTGTTAAATATTACCTATTTAAAAGAATATTTTAATGTATGCTCAAAGTATAAAAATGAAACAGAAAATTGTATGCCCACCACTGAGTTTAAGAGAAAGCACACGTCCTTGACCTTGGACATCTCTCACAGGCTCACACTACATTCCATGCCCTCCCTTGCGAAGTGGCCTCTTCCTGAATTAATTTATTGCCCTCTTGAATTAGTCTACACTTTCACCTTTTCTTGTTGTTTTCCTAACACTGTGTTGTTTTTTTGTTTTTTTATTTTTGAATTTATTACATAGGTTATATTATGTGTTGTTTTTTCCCTCATTACAGCATTGCTGACATTTATCCATGTAATTGGATATGACTCAAATTCACTTCTGCTGTTAACATTCGGATTTATAAAATATATTTTTTCTATTCTACATTTGGGCTGTTACTTGTCTATTTGGAGTTGTTTTTGTTGTGTTTTGGTTTTTGCTATTATAAACAGGTCTGCTATGTATATTTCTGCTCCTATTTTGTGCGAAATTTTCTTTGGCACATACCTGTAAATTCCCTTTTATGGATCCATGGATATGAGCATCCTCAACTTGTGTCAGCTTTACCAAGCTGCCCACCCATCAGGAGTGTATGAGTGATCTGGAACTTCTCCATCCCCACCACAGCTTGTGGTGGGAATGAAATGGCATCTTACAGTGGTGTTAGTTTGCATTTTTCTTGTTGAAAATGAAGTTGACTATCTTTACACAAACTTATTAGCCATTGAGATGTCATCTTTTGTAATGTGCTGTTCATGATTTTTGCCTGTTTTTCTCCTAGATTCTTTATCATTTACTTATTTGTTGACGTTTTCTTGACATTCTGATATTCTGGACACTAATTTTTTTCAGAAACATATATTGCAAATACCTTCTCCCATTTTGTGATTAGATTTTTTTGTGGGGTGGGGGGCTTTCCTCATGATCTTTCTTGGTAACTGAATTTTTTAAGTTTAATCTATATGAATTTAATAATCTTTTTTTCTTTTCTAAAGAAACCATAATTTGTGTTAAAAATCTCCCCTTACCTGAAATCTGAAAGATACTCTTCTACATCATTTTGAAATATATTTCCACCTGGAATTGATTTTTTACATTACAGTTCATGAAACAAGGGTCCAGTTTCATTATCTTGCATGTGGTAATCCTTGTCCCTGCATTCCTTGTGGACCAGCAAGTCCACAAGTTCAGTCCATATCAGTTCAGTCATAAATTTGGTTTCTATCTATGTATGGTCTTGTTTCTAGCATCTTTATTTTATTCCACTGATCTCTTAGTTCCTCTGCCAAAATGGTAGTGTCTTCATATAGATAGCATGGGATAATTTACAATATCTTTTTTAAAATATTTTTAGTTGTAGATGGACATAATACCTTTATTTTATTTATTTATTTTTATGTGGTGCTGAGACTCGAACCCAGTGCCTCACACATGCTAAGGCAGGCGATCTACCACTAAGCCACAACCCCAGCCCAATAATTTACAATATGTGATGAGCTAATGTTCTGTCTTCTTCTTCTTCTTTGGTAGTATCTTGACTGTGTTGGCCCTTTTTCACTTACCATACAAAATTTAGGTTCTGGTACTTGTCTTTAAATGTAGCATTTTGTTGAGTACACTTGAGGAAACTAAGGTCAAAGGCTTAAGGGATTTAATCTCCTGAGCAAGAAATAGAACTGGGACTGGAGTTGAACCTAGATCTCTTTCCCCTTCACAAGCCTTTTTCCACTGTTTTGCAATCTCTTCTTTCCCTTAAGGAAGTCTGAGTATTGCTGGTGTTTGAAGAGGTCTGTGATATTTTCCAAATAAATTTCAGCACTGAAGATTTCTTTTTGTAACTTTAAATTGAGCAGCAGAGATGTATCTTTGGTACATACTTCCATGGTTTGTCAACATGGGTGTGACACCAATAAGGCTTATTTTAAAATTTAAAAAAAAACTGACTGAATCTATACACAGTAAATGTGACACCATGATTGTTTCTTCCTTCCTAGGTAAGGGATGTGCTGCAGCTGTTGCTGCTCACTCATGCATGTCATTGGAGTTTATTGCCTGACTTATTCCTCATTTTCCCCAATTATTCCACTTATGATGAACTGCCAATAACCAATATTGCTTTTTAAAAAATATTAATTTGTTCTTTCTTCTCACAGGATGATTATGTACTGGAAGTGAGGCATTTTCAGTGTCCCAAATGGCCAAATCCAGATAGTCCCATAAGTAAAACTTTTGAACTTATAAGTATTATCAAAGAAGAAACTGCCAACAGAGATGGGCCCATGATTGTTCATGATGAGTAAGTGTCACACTTCCTATTGTTTTGCACGTGAGCTTCCTCTGGGTCTTTGAAAACACCATCTGCTGTCTTCCAGCAAACCTAATGCTTTGGGCTAACTGTGGTGATTCAGCCAGGGTAGATTACCTGCTTCTTATCAGTAAGAGTGACACAGAACACTTGTCACCTTACTTCAAGATTCCTGAAGGCAGAAGTTGAGTACACTGTCCTAAGAATCTGCTCTTGCACTTTATGCTGAGAACTCTGTGTGATAAGACTGTTTCTACACTGGGATTTTTACAGGAAATACCTTACCACAGGGATCTTTTTCAGGCACCAGTTTCCTGAGGCAGGAATAAAACCAATATTCTTTTAATTTACCTAAAAGAGAAATCTTTATTCAATAGATTTTTTCTGGATTTCTGTTACAAACAAGCAAAAATACTAGAATTATATGTAACATACATATTAGATACATATTATAACTTTGGTCAAGTCATTTTAAAAATTTTTTATGCCCTTTATATCATAAAATAACAAATGAATAAGCAAATATGGAGCTTCTATTAAGTAGCTCATTGCTGATATCATGAACATTTGGCGATGTTTCCAATTAAACCATAACACTATGCACCAAAAAGTAGACAAGTCACTAAAGTTTTCTGTTTTTACTGCAAAATTTTCAAGACTATGAATTCCGAATGTGAGTGTTGGATGCATCTGAATGGAGTTTTTGTTCCTCCCCTTTCCTCCAAGGCATGGAGGAGTGACAGCAGGAACTTTCTGTGCTCTGACAACCCTTATGCACCAACTAGAAAAGGAAAATTCCGTGGATGTTTACCAGGTAGCCAAGATGATCAATTTGATGAGGCCAGGAGTCTTCGCTGACATTGTGAGTAATGGAGCAGTGAACCAAACATTTGTTAGAAGGTACCACTTATTTCCTAGAGGCTGCAGAAATCTTATTGTATAAAAGAAAGAGCACATTGAGTCTTTTTTTTAAAATATTTTTTTAGTTGTTGATGGACCTTTATGTTATTCATTTATTTATATGTGGTGCTGAGAATCGAATCCCATGCCTCACACATGCTAGGCAAGTGCTCTACCACTGAGCCACAACTCCAGCCCCCACATTGAGTCTTAACATTAACTTGGGGCTTTCAAGGTGAGTTACAAGTCTGCGGCTTCCAGAAACCTGATGGTTAAACATTTTTTGTGTCTCACTTATGCCTTTTTACCCGACTTCTTATAATTTTCAAAAATATCTGCATTTGAAGTACCTACAAATGGACGTATCCAGGAAAATAAATGGTTGTTTTCCTGGAATTCAAGTTATGTTTGTCCTCGAAGAACAGTTGGTAGACCACAGAGACCTACGTGTTGAAACCATTGGCTTTTATCTCAAGCCAAATTCAGTCTCTAAAGTTGACAAACAGATGATCCTTGGGTGCTTTTAAAAAGAGATGAAATAGGTACATTCCAGGAGGAGACATGGTACATCTAGTAACCAGTCTCAACCAGTAATTTTGAAGTTTTTATTATTATGGGAATGGACTAGAAAGACAAGTGGAAACTTGGTGCATTTAAATAACATAAAGGGGAAGTTTAGGTGGGTGCAAAGTAATAGGCTGACCCTCAGCTTCTTGGCCATCTATGATAAGGACCTTAGAACCAGATCACAGCAGAACACACACACACACCTTCTCTCAAAGCAAAGAGTAGGACCAGCCAGGCTGAGAGAATGTGAAGAGTGCTTGGTAAATAGATCTGATAGAAAGACTATATTCTGCATGGGCCTATCTGAAAATAGGCCTTTTTACAAATGTATTTTCACTGAGCTTCTTGTTTATAACTTCCCTCTCTCTGTTTTCTAGGAGCAGTATCAGTTTCTCTACAAAGTGGTCCTCAGCTTTGTCAGCACGAGGCAGGAAGAGAATCCATCCACCTCTCTGGACAGTAATGGTGCAGCTTTGGCTGATGGAAATATAGCTGAGAGCTTAGAGTCTTTAGTTTAACTGCTAAAGAGTCGGAGGAGCCCACATCTGAGCATTGCCTCTTTCTAAAATTAGGAAAATCAGCCCAGTTTTGTTATTTGTTTACTTCTCATCACTTGACAATAACTTTCATGACATAGAATTCTGCTGCCAAATTTACATAATTAACAATGTGTGCCTTTTTGAAAAACTTCTTGTCATTCACTTATTATGTTTGAACTAAAATGATTAAATTTTACAGTATTTCTAAGAATGGAATTGTGGTATTTCTTTTCATATTGATTTTAACAGACAATTTCAATTTATAGACATTAAGAATTCCCAACTACAGATAATGTTTGTTTTTAGTGTCAAATTTTTAGCTATATTTGTAGCAATCATCAGATTTGCTAGAAATATAAATTTTAATATAGTAGACTCTAAATAAACCATTCTGTTCCCTGTGATATTCAACATTTTACAACTGCAGTATTCACCTAAAGTAAGAATAATCTAATACTTACTGTAAATACTGCTCTAGTGTCTCCATGGACCAAATTTATATTTATAATTGTAGATTTTTATATTTTACTACTGAGTCAGTTTTCTAGTTCAGTGTAATTGTTTAGTTTAATGATGTAGTTCATTATCTATTCTTACTCTACAAGTCTCCTGATCTCATACTGTGCTATATAAGTAATTAACTCTGTATCAGCATGTAATTTTAACTTTTGTGAAAAATAGAAATTCATTTGTTTCAAAAGATGTTTTTATGAGAATAACACCTTACCAAACATTGTTGAAATGGTTTTTATCCAAGAAATTGCAAAAATAAATATAAATATTGCCATCAGTTGGTGTTTACTCTTGGAATGTTGTACTGAGGTATGTGTGCCAGGAAACTGTGGACATGAGAACCAACAGGATGACGGAAGGAAAAAAAAGATTGGAGGATGGTACAGGGTATATAATGCTGTGGTCCCCAACTGTGCCTTTCAAACTTTTTCACTTTTGAGGACAACCCAGCAACATGTTCTTGATCTGGGACTTCCCAGTTTCTAGAACTATGAGAAGTAAGTTGATGTTGTTTATCGGCCATCCAGTGAGTGATATTTTGTTGGAACAGCCTGAGAAGACTAAGACTTGGAATTATGAAAATGTTACTAAAAAACTACAGGCACCATGTCCCAAGAAATGTTGGGAATCTTTGGTTTAGATCCAAGCTAGAAGTTAGAAGCAGGCAGATTTGTCAGAGATTAAGCCAGACAGGGGGTTGGAAACCAGGGACAGGAGGTTAGGAAATCCTACAATGGAAAAAGATTAATAGGTCCTATATTAAGGCAAATCATCATCTAAACACTATGTGGAACTGAAGTGTAAGAAAACAGAACCTTTAGTAATAAACAGAATTTGATATTGGAAGCAATCCCCTGCCTCAGCCAGTACTGTCTTATAGTATCTTCTAATAAGGAGGACACTGACCTCCAAGCTCAAGGCTCAGAGCAGGAAGACAGAGAAATTTTGTTTAAACCGATGTTTCTTAAAGTATAGGTCCCAATCAGCACAACATGGAATGTTTGTCCATTTTCTATTGCTATGAGTTACCTGAATCTGGGTAGTTTATAATAAAAAGAGGGTTATTTAACTCATAGTTGTAGAGGCTAAAAGTCCAAGATCAGGTGGTCCTATAAATTCAGGCTCTGATGAGAGCCTACTTGGCTATATCACACATGGAGAAAGCACACTTGAGAAGGTGAGGTCACAGGGTAAGATAGGAAGTAAGAGTAAGGAGAGGCCACTCTTAAAATTCATTCTCAAGAACTAGCCAGGGTCCCATGAAAACTGTATTAATCCCTTCTAAGGACATTATAACCCAATGACCTAATTAACTTACACTAAGCTCCACATCTTGAAAGTTCCATGACCACCCACATCACCGCACTGGAGACCAATCTTTCAACCCTTGGAGGAACATACTGAAACCAAATCATAGTACTTAAATTGGAAATATGTGCCATAGTACATAGAAGTGCATGTCTTGTGTTCCCATCTAAGACCTACTGTGTCAGAAACTTAGAGAGTAGGGCCCAGTAATCTAAAATTGAAGAATGAGAGAACGACTACTCTATAGCAAGAACACCTCTGAGGGCCTCCACTTTCCTCAAACAATATCAGGAAATTTTCACCAAGTCCTTAAAATAGAGCTTCCCTCTCCTATTTTTTTTGGGGGGTTGTGTGTGTGGTTGTGTGGGAGTGTTTATTTGTGTGCAGGCATACATGTGCTTAGACAGAGGGGGAAATGTCTAACGAATAATAGCATCCCACGAATCCCAAAAAGTTGGCAAGCACTTTATATTGCTAAAAAACAAAACAAAGATGTAAGGTGTTTTTTTCACCAATACTCCCCACCTCCTACCCAACCAGGAAACACAGATGGTCTTTGGTTGCTTTTCTAATTTGTTTGCCAGTCTTCTTGTTATATGCTTCTGTTCTATCATCACTTTGTCTCTTAGTTTTTGTCCCATGAACAAACAGCTTATAAGAGGATGTGGATATTTTTTTTCCTTTGTGGTTATTTACTAGTGATATGACTTGCAGAATCTGGTCCAAGAGAAAATAATTATACAAATAACATGTATAATAATTAAGCACTTTTACACAAACTCTAACAAATACATCCTGAAGCAGATTAAAAGGAAGTTCAAGAAAGGCAATCTTTTCTCATCTCTTGTAACTTAACATTGAAGCATCAATGATGAGACAGGTAGAAATAATGGAACCAGATAAGCTAAATAGGTAAGTCTTACCCAATTATCTCCATCCATTACCAAATTCCAACCATTGTTCTATTATGTTCACAGCTTTCATCCACACATTTTAATATTTTATTACATAGTTGTGACTTCATTGTGAATACATTATTATTTTGTATTGTTTAATACGCTTTTTATTGCACACAATTTATCAGCCTATTATTGTCATTTTGCCTAATATTTCTTCCAGTGTAGTGGTTTTCTACCAGGAGCAAAATTGCGCCCTAAAGGATATTAAACAGTACCTGGAGACGATTTTGATTATCAAAACTGGGATGTGGGAGCTAGTGGCACCTGCTGGATAGAAGCCTGAGGTACTGCTAAGCATTTTGCAATACATAGGACAGCCCTCACAACAAAAATTCATCAGCACAAAATGTTAATAGAGCCAAGGTAGAGAACCCCTTCTCTTGGAGATGTACTCCAAGGCTCTTGTGTTCATTTTCCTCATGTTAGCTATTTAGAATCTTTCATATTCTTTTACAATTACAATAGTATGAAAAACATGTCTTTATATAAAAAAGTTTTACCATATTTATTATTCCCTAGGACCAATTGCTATGTGTCATTTGGGGAGTTGACTGATGAGCATTTTTATGTGCCTTAATATTCCCACTTTTCAAAATAGTTGTACAGTACACACCCATACTGGTGGGGTGTTTGGGTCTTATTGCTTATTCCACTCACAGGTCCAAGCTTCTGATAAAACACCACCTCCTCAGACCGGCATTTATATGACTATCCTGTTCACATTAGCATCCCTCCTCCCAAGGAAGGTATTCAAAGGACTTAGCACTGACCATCATAAGAAACTGTGCTGTGTACCAGCTGAATGGCTGTCTGCCTCTCTACCATTCCCATCCAAGCCCTCTTCATCTCCCTTATCCTGCCTTATTTATGACACAATTTTGTTTTCTGGCACTATATGTTGTCTTCCCTTATTGTCTGTTTCCTCAATTAGTATATATAGAATGGCTAGCGGAATTTTTCTCTTTTGTTATTCTTGTCTTCTCATCCCTAGAACAACACTTGGTACACTGAAGGTACTCAGGACAAATTGAAGGCATTCATTCTATGTAAATGAATAAGTGAATGAATGGATATTTATCTAAATAAAGCTACTCTCTTTAATAATCCTTGGAATCCTGACACTCTGTAGGTAATGTTCCTCGACATAATTAATTTACCAGTACTGACAAAATGTCTATTCATCAATTTAATGGCACCTTTGTAAATTAATCCAACTGAAAAATATTCTATAGAGTCTGCATCTCCAATTCTAAATCATGGAGAGCAGTTTTGAAACATCAAGAGAGTATTAAACATGAGTATAATTAATTATTTAGCTTTTTCCACAAGAACTACAAACTCCTTCATAGTCCCAATGTGATGCTTTCTTAGATGTTATGACAACTTCTTCATATGAAATCAAAGGTAATTTTTAATACATACATGTTCAAATTACACAATGAATCTTACTAATTTCTTATACTTGTTATCTGAATTAAAATTGGTTATCAAATATTATGACTTAGATTATTTATCTAACATACAAAACGGAAAATAAGATCTCTCTACATGCAGATAGGTTTTACAATTTGATATTAGAAATGTATTCTACTTAGAAATAGCTCACCAGCCAGGTGCAGTGGCGCAAGCCTGTAATCCCAGCACTTAGGGAGGCTGAGACAGGAGAATTGCGAATTCAAAGCCAGCCTCAACAATGGTGGCGCTAAGCAACTCAGTGAGACCCTGTCTCTATATAAAACACAAAATTGGGCTGGGGATATGGCTCAGGGGTCGAGTGTTCCTGAGTTCAATCTCCAGTACCAAAAAAAAAAAAGAAATAGCTCACCAAACTACTAAGCTTTTATTCAATTAAATTTGACATTTTACGGAAAGTAAGAATATTTGAACATTTGTCAAAATAAATAAAACACTTATTATCATAAATCGTGATTGGTTATCATCCACTAATTTGCTAACTGTAAGATACTCTGGTACACTGCAAATCTCTTATTAGTATAATGTTGTTGTTGTGTTAGAGTGCATAGCTTTAAATGTTGAGGCATATAAATGAAACACACTAGAACAGTTTTAAGAATCTTGTCAAGCCTGGCGCGGTGGCTCACGCTTGTAATCCCAGCACTTAGGGAGGCTGAGACAGGAGAATCGCGAGTTCAAAGCCAGCCTCAGCAAGGGCGAGGCGCTAAGCAACTCAGTGAGACCCTGTCTCTACATAAAACACAAAATAGGGCTG